>BDMV01000006.1:43916243-43980992 GCA_008326285.1 Oryza officinalis | reverse complement strand
ACAATCATGAAAACACAACTTGTGAAAAATTGGATTGAGTATTAGTCACAAATGATATGGAACAAATGTACCCCTTGTTATCTGTACAATGCCTTGCAAGAGTTTATTCTGATCACAACCCTCTGTTGATAAATTCAGGAGAAATTTACAACAGTGATACTTTATTTAAATTTGAAAACAGTTTGTTTCTGAGGGAGGACCTAAATGATATAGTTAAGGAAGTTTGGACTTCATAGAAAGGAGGAGGTTCCAGTTTGGAAATTTGGCAACGTAAATTGAAGGCATTGAACAAAAAACTGAAAGGGTGGAACAAAAATTGGGAAGGGAGATATAGAAAAGAAAAAAATGAGATCCTTATGCTAATTGACACAATTGACAAAAGAACTGAAGCTTTTGGGATGACAACAGAAGATAGAGAAGAGAGAAGAATTTTGGAACAAAAACTGGATTTCGCAGTTAGAGAAGAGAGAATAAAATGGTTTCAAAGAAGCAAAGAGCAAGAAATTTTAGAGGAAGACAATAACACTAAGTATTATCATGCAAAAGCAAATGGGAGAAGAATGAAAAGTCAAATTTACTCTTTGATGCAGGAGGAAGGGGAAATTAAGGGGCATCGGAATTTAATAGATTATATTACAAATTATTACAAAAACCTTTTTGGATACACAGAAGAACCTTCTATGTCATTAAATATGGAAGGTTTTTCAGAACTAAAAGAGGAAGACAAGGAAGACTTAATCAAGCCTATTTCTAAAGAAGAAGTACACAAAATAGTGAAAGAAATGAAAAAAAAGGGCTCCAGGCCCAGATGGCTTCCCTATTGAGTTTTATGAACATTTTTGGGAACTGATTAACTCTGACCTGTTGAAAGTAATTAGTGAATTTCAACAAGGACTTATCGACATCAAAAATTTAAATTATGGAGTGATAACCTTAGTTCCTAAAACACAAGAAGCTACGCAGATTCAGAAATTTAGACCCATATGTTTGCTGAATGTAAGCTTTAAGATCATTACAAAAGTTTTAATGATGAAATTGACCAGGGTCATTGAATACTTAATATCAAAACATCAGACAACTTTTATAAAAGACAGATACATAATGGAAGGGGTCATGATAATGCATGAAGTTCTAAATTCAATATACCAAAAAAAATAGAGTGGGATTCTTTTTAAAATAGATTTTGAGAAAGCATATGACAAAATAAACTGGAATTTCATACTTAAAATCTTAAGAGTAAAAAAATTCCCTAATATTTGGTGTGACTGGATTATGAAAACTATGAGGGGAGGGAAGGTAGCTGTTAAGGTTAACAATCAAATTGGACCCTATTTCAATACACATAAAGGATTGAGACAGGGGGACCCCATGTCACCTCTTCTTTTCAATTTTGCAGCAGAAGCACCAACTATTATGGTGCAGAGAGTTGAACAACATAACTTGCTTCAAGGTTTGGGGATAGGCAATGATAGCAATATTTCAATACTACAATATGCTGATGATACTATTTTTCTCCTTTAGGATAACTTGGGCTATGCAAAGAACTCAAAGAAGGTTTTGTGTATTTTTGAACAACTGTTAGGTTTAAAAATAAATTTTAACAAAAGTGAGATGTTTTGTTTGGGGGAGGCAATGCTTAGATAAAAGGATTACAATCAAATCTCTACATGCAACATAGGTTCTTTGCCTATGAAATACTTGGGAATCCCCATTGACCAAAAAAGAATTCTAAAGAAAGAATGGGAACAAACTGAAAGGAAAATAGAAAAAAAAAGTGGGATGCTGGCAAGGTAATCTCCAATCCATTGGAGGGAGAGTTACTCTGATCAACTCCAGTTTGAGCAATACACCCTTATACATGCTCTCTTTCTATAGGATACCAAAAGGTGTTAGAGAAAAGATAGATTTCTACAAAAGAAGATTCCTCTGGCAGGAAGACCAGGGGATTAGGAAATATCATCTAGTTCAGTGGCCTGTAGTGTGTTCTCCAAGAGACCAGAGGGGTCCGGGGATTCTAGATATAGAAACAATGAACAAGACACTTTTGGGAAAATGGCTTTGGAATCTTGAAAATTCCCAAGGTATGTGGCAGAAGCTGTTAAGGGATAAATATTTATCAAAAAAGATCCTAGCAATGCAGAAAACCAAAGCTGGATATTCACACTTCTAGCAGGGTATGATCGAAATGAAAGATGTTTTTTGGCAATTCTGCAGAAGGGAACCAGGGGATGGAAAAAAAACTCTTTTTTGGAAAGATAATTGGATAGGAGGAAAACCTTTAGCTAAACAATTCCCTCAGCTTTACAGGATTACCCAGTCAAAAAACATCACTTTGGCTTGTGTGAAAGAAAAAGGTTGGGGGCTGTTACGCAAAATCGTGTCTAAAGCGTATTGATGCGAAAACACGGCGGCCTGGGAGATTTGCTTAACTCTATTGCAGGTCCAACTCTTAGAAAATAGGTTCAGACGTGCCAGTTGGTTTGATCCTGCAACCAACAAGATATATAAAGAAAACCACGTTAGATGCACGATAGCCGATCAACCGATAAGTCGATGACGTATCGTAAGAACCTAGCCGATACAATCTGACCAAATCGGCTGTAAGGTGTAAATGAGATAATATTAAACAAACTCTAATTATGCTCCATCGGCTGCAAACACATAATCTATAAGTAAAGATTAGATCTTAGCCGATGAAAACATAACTAGATTAAGAACGGATAACATATCGGCTAATACTTCGATATAGCCTTATACAAGAATATTAATCTAGGTAAATATATCGAGACAAGCTTGATATATTTAACTAAAGTGGCATCCTTATATAATGGGCAAATATAACATAAAAAGCATAATTAAGATGATTTAAACAAAGCTAAACAGTTATATTAGATAAGATCGACTGAAACTCCGATGTTACCCTTATTACAAACAGAAGATAGGCTAAAGATCATGATTTTAGTTAGGACTAGGGCTGATGCAGCACAAGGTGTAAAAAGAAGTATGATATCTAGACAATCAAGTTCTTGAATGTTTTTCGGGGTGGTAGATATCTTGTGCTAATTTAAACTAATGAGCTGATTTAGCCAATATCGACAAAACATTAGAAAAGGCCTGGTCGATACGGCTAAATCAGCCATCAACTTAGATTGGCTAAGTTATATGGTAACTTAACAAGTCATACTTCCAGTTGATAAACTCAAAGCACGAACTCATCGAAAAGTGAAAGGAAAATTGTGGCGATGTGCTGAAAGTGTTGTATTGAACTGCTGTTGTTTTTTACATAAACCTTGGGCTTATATTTATACCCGTACATACAAACCTTGTCCTTACCGGACACTACTTACAACTTGCCTAAACAAACAAGTCATAGGTGGACTCTTACCACGATATTATAAAAAGAAAACTAACTCTAATTCCTAATTAATAGATACAATTGCCTTATCCGGATTTAATTTCTAGTTGGCAATATCTTTAGACCTTCTCCGAAGCTCACATGAACCCAAGCTACACGTATCGGCTCAGCCGAGTCCAATCCAGATCACCCATATCGGCTGCCCGAGTCCGATTTCATATCGACCGATACGACTTCAGCCGATGCGCTGTCTGCTTTGAAAAACTCTTTCACCCCTTCAAATCCGTCTCGGATCCAATCTTTATTGCTAGCATATCTTTACCAAATTTTGTTGTTAACAGGGACATATAACCTTTAGGAGAAATCTGTCTGGGGACAGACTGACAAACTGGAACAATATAAAATTTTTTTGATAAAATAAGACTAACAAATAAAGAAGATATGTTATATTGGATTTTAACAAAGAATGAGAAGTTTAGTGTTAAATCTTTTTACAAAGCTTTGAAATTACAAGAGGTGATTCCAAGAAGGTCAGAGGTACAAAAAAGAATCTGAAAAATTAAGGTGCCTTTAAAGATCAGAATTTTTTTGTGGATAATGATGCAAAACAAAATCCTGACCAAAGATAATTTGAAGAAAAAAGGTTGGAACAAAGAAACTGATGTTTGTCAATTTTGTAACAAGAAGGAGACAGTTCAACATCTATTTTTTGATTATGCCCTATCAAGATTCACCTAGAATATGGTGAGCTGTGCATTCAACTTAAAACCTGTCAAAGACCTGCAACAAACTTTGGGTGGTTGATACGAAACTGTGATAGAATGACAACAGTTGATGTTGGTTGGCATTTCTGCTACTCTTTGGGCAATTTGAAAGACTAGGAATAGTGCTTGTTTAACCAAAATTTTCTTACTGATCCAATTGAAATTGAAATTTTCTTTTGTGCTTGTAACTGGATGTCAAACTGGGCTATTTTGCAGACTTTGGCGAAAGGGCAAAGAAAGCTGCGGTGAAAAATACATCTTCTAAAGTAGGTCACAAATAAAATCTTTAAATCACGATATGGATGAAGCACAACTGGACAACGTGTGAGGAAAAATGGAGGAATAGAGTTACAATGGAAGAAATGGGGAGATTTTTTTGAAATAGTAGGCTTTTCAAAATGGCTACATGTTCTTTTAAGTTTCTGTGTGAACACTAGTTGCTCTGAGAATTAGTTTTTCTGCTTAGCTCCTTTCGTTTCTGAACTTTTGTCAGCTTGTCACTTGGACCTGGGTTTTCTCAGGTGGATGACTCTTGTAGAATCGTTACATTTTTATTAATGGATATGGAGGGCTTCGCCCCTTTGATCAAAAAAAAAAATCGCTGCAACTTGCTAGTATTAGCGTGGGTTCACCTGGTATTGGTTGCTTGTCGCATTTGTAGAAATGACTATCGAGAGACTTCCGCACATGGTGTTTCTTGATTTTTACCGTGTTGGATCACTGTCTCCCGTCCCACTATACTTTCGTACAGAAATATTCAGTCTATTTGATGGAGAACCGGGCCAAAAGCTAATAAGCCCATAAGTATAACGGCCCATCGTCTTGGCCCATGTTTGCTTCATGAGGGCTCTCTGGCCCGGCCATGATTGGACTTGGATTTACAACTTCGCGAGAGATTAGGCCTCAAGAGGAACGTGAAAAGTCTAGTAGGAGTACTAGGGTCAATCTCTGCTTTTCCGTCGTTGGAGATTTGCTGCACGTAGCAACAGGTTCTTCTCCATTTTTCCTCCTTCCGCTACTCGATCCAACGCAGGAGCAGTGAAATTTTACAGCTCCCTCCGTTTCATATTATAAGACTATTTTAATCTTTATAGCTCGAAAACATATCATGTGCACACAATATTTATCGTGTAACTAACCAATTTCACCAAAGAAATCTATAAAAAAATATACAAGTACTTTAATAGTATTATACTTATGCGTAAAGTTTTAACCTCAAATTCATTATATTTTAGCTGTAACAAAAAAGATAAAATTTTTGACAGTTTTGAGAGTATAAATCTATTAGAATTTTGTCTTTTCTATTGCTTCCTGTATACAATGATGAAACTTTACACGTAGTTATAATGCTATTAAAAATACATATATAATTTTTTTAAAATTTTTTATGATACATGAGAAAACTTGTGTTCATATAATAACATCCATATAAATATATATATATATATATATAATATACATGAATTCATATATAAATATGTTTAAAATTAAAAACGTTTTATAACGTGAAGCGGAGGAGAAAGGAAGTAGAAGTATTAGTAGCACCGATCGATCTCGCGTCCTCGCCGGTGGTCGGTACCGTCACCCGTGGAACAATAATCGCTGTGGCGCAGCGGTGACACCAGTGAGCAGTGAGTGACTGTAGAATGCAGCGGCAACGACGCCGTGAGTAACAATTATTACATCACCAAACCACTCGCTTGTCGCCTGAATGATGCGATCAACACTCTCCTCAGAGCGTCACGTCTTCTATATATCACGAGTCATGACTCACGACACGTACTACCAACGTAATCGTGTAGTGCTCCTACGAATTTGACAACCAGATCCAATTTTCAACTGTGCCTGGATAATTTCTTGATCTTGGCGACTAATTAAGGCCCCTTTAAATCGCATAAATAAAAAACAAAAAAATATTATTTTTCTGATAGGAATATAAGTGCAAAACATAGGATTGAAAACACATGAATAATCGTTTGATTGGATCACAGAAAAAACATAACAATCGGATGAGAGATAGACTCAAATGAAATTTTTCAAAAGGTTGAAGCTTTTGCCAAGGGCCCCTTTGATTTGCGAGAAAAACATAGGAATTTTAGAGAATTTCAATCATACAGAAAAAATTTCTAAAAAGACTTTTGAAACAAAAGATTGAATCCTATCATATTCTTTGAAATTCCTATAGAATAAACAATCATATTGAAATTTTGAAATTTATGGTTATTTTTATGTTATTTCTATGTTTTGTAGTTCTCTATTTTACGTTTGCACTCTATCAAAATCTTGTGTTTTCTTATTTATCTGTTTTTTCATTTTCGTGATTCAAAAGGACCATAAATTTTCTTCCAAATCTCTATAGGATTGTCTATTTCATAGGATTTTCAAAGGTATAATAGAATTTAATCCTTTATTTCAAAGACATTCGTAGAAATTTTTCTATAAGATTGAAATCCTCCAAATTTTTTATAGTTTTCTTCAAAATCAAAAGGTCCCTTAGTCAATTTCAGAATACTGTAAAAAAAGAATCAATTGGATGATTTATACCAGGAATGTGCATGGATTCCAAGAAATCAGCACGAGAGAAACTATCATCTCGGCCAATGGAGAGCCCTGGAAATCCCTTACAACCACCACTCCCTCCTCCTATGAACACACTAATTAACTCTGCAGGATGAAGATGAAGAACAAAGTGCATCTACCTCTAATAAAGGCAATGGCTAGAGCTAGCTACGCGCGGCAATGGCTAGAGCTAGCTTCGCGCAGCACTGGCACAGGGGCGCAGGCCGGCCATGCGTGCCTCAGCTTCAGCTAGCATCGATCTCGGCTCTTCTCGGCCCCTATTGCGGCTGCCGGCGAGCGGTGGAAGTGGAGAGCACGAAGCGGGAGGCGAAGGTGTAGTGGTGGTAGGGCTGCGCGGAGACGTCGTCGTCGCCGTCGCCGAGGCCGCTCTTGTCGAAGTTGCGCGCGTAGCTGAGCGGGTCGTACTGGCACCTCGCCGCCGCCGCCGCCGCCCTCGGCCGCGACAGCATCATCCTGCTCTGCCTCCGCAGCTTCCTCACCAGCCTCCCCAGCGCCAGCCCGCACCCCCTCCCCGCCGTCGACTCCGCCGCATTTCCCTCCGCCGCCATCTCAACCGGTGTCCGGTGAGCGATGAGCTAGCCAGTGAGTGGTTGGGTGGTTCGAGCTCTCGGGGACCTGTGGGTGGCGTTGGTGGTGGTGGGATTTATAGGAGTAGGTCGTTGAGGTGAGCGGCGCAGTGGAGTGGAGTGGAGGTGGGAAGTGGTTTCCCGTTGGCCCATGTGGTCCGGACGCACGCGACTAGAATACTGCACCGCGACTCGCTGGCTGGCTTGGGACCAGTGTAAAGTTGGTGTGGCTTGTTCGTCTCTGATTATAACTAAGTTCTTTTTCTTTGGCTTCAAACACAAGGATAACCCATGAGCCTCTCTTTGTAAGCTGCTAGTAGAGTATGTGGTGATGATTAGGGAGCAGCTGGATGAGCTAGCTCCAGGAATCAAGGGAACCTGTGGGCTACGCTTGAACAAAAAAAGCTTAGGCCGGCAGCTGGAGTCGAGAGTAGTAGAAGTAGTAGTATCGGAGAAACAAAACCAAGAAAGAACGCATGCATGAACCCGCATCGGCAGAGACATCGGCAAGACGGCAACGTTTTCTTTTTGTTCGTACCGAGGTGGAGTAGTAGTACCACATTTGGCGGTGGGTCGGTGCGTGCGCGTGCATGCGAGCGTCGGAGCCACGCGCGGCTGCCGTGCCATGTCCCGCGCGCGGCCGCGGCCCGTTGCGTCCGAAAGGGTTTACATGCCGTTGTTGCCGATCGATCGACGCACATCTCGCCAGATCGACCGCGACGGGGCATGTGCATCCCCTTGCCATCGCAACTCACCATGTGTTGCTGTGACTTGTGCACAGTGATGCGACGGACGGCATCCGTTGATACGTGTATGTACTACTAGCTGGAACAGAACATCCGATAGTGTAGCTTTTTTCATCAATTCTGCTGCCCCCACAAAGAGTGATCATTGAGGCCCACAACGGTGACAACGGTCGGAAACACAGCAATACAGCATAGAGAGATGAGATGCATGCACATATGGTTTGTCTGTTGATTGAGCTGTTTCAGGAACCCCCAACATTCTGAGAAAATAAATTAAACGGAGGAATCCTAACCAAGCCCTGTTTAGTTCAGGAAACAAGAAAACGCCCTTAATTATAGCGTGAATAAATAATCAAAATCAGTAGTAGTAGTGGTGGTTGTATCTTGTACACACTCCTAGGTCGTAGCTAGCATATGATCCCGATTCGAGCTCAGCTGTGGACGGACCTGTGGTGTGCAACCACCGTCCACCAAGGCACCAAGTACCCAGCAAAAAACTAGTGAATTTTCGTACGATTTGACCGGTCAGAAGAACATGCTCTCCACGGAACAACATACATACTCCAACATTTACCATATCTCATCGGAGCGTTTTAAATCTGCGTGCTCGCCGTGTGGAAACAGTGGAGGGATCACATGGTGTTTTGGAGGCGATCCACAAGCCTCGTCACATGCACGCGCAGTTGCGACCTGCGACTCACCAACTCACCAGTCTACAACAGCATGACTCATTACCCTAGTCAACATTCTGAGCCGTTTTGCTTCATCCTTAATTTTTAAATATCCTGGCAGCTGAACTAATAATGCACAATTAACTATATATAGCTGATCACACATTACTTGGCTCTCATTTGCAAAAACACCCTAAACTATGTAGTACTCCGTTGTACTGTACGTCTGTAGACGACGAGGATTGATGCTTTTGACGAAAACCTATCGAAAACCGTAAAATTTTAGGATCGTTTTGAATGGTCCCGAGTAGATTCTGAGTAAAATTTCGAGTGATTTTCGAGAATTTAAATTTCAAACAGTGTATTTGACCAAAATTTTATTAAAATTTATCGAAATTTAGTTTTAAAAAAACAAACTCCATGCCACTAGAAGGTCGTGAAAACCTGCGCTCAATAGAAAAGTGAACCCTGCAGCCAAGCTAATTAAAAACTCGTAGACGTCTACAAATTTAAAATCAACTGGAGAACACCAGCGGGAAGTGTCCTGTTGCTTAAAGATAAAGGCTAGTACATCATTGAGTAACTAAACAAAGCCACCGGACTGTATGTAATTAAACCTACACTAGATAAACATAGGTGACAAGCGGTCCGACAAGATTTGTGTGTAGAGCCCATCGATCTATCATTGGCTCACTGACGACGAATCCGTCAAATCCTACACTAGAACAGATTATATAATCTAGGAATGTAATATGATAATCTCACATTTTGTTGCCTTTACGTACTCTTGCATCTATTAAGCATTCAAGCTACACATGCTTAACTAGCTTTACCTCTTTTCATGTGGTCCTCATTTCCCCAACTTGCAAGCTACGCATCTAGCAAATCGATCTATATCACATGGTGTCACTCATGCAGCTGACTCTCTCTGTCACTTAATTCACAAATGGGGTAAGACTCATCAGTTTATCCATGTACAGTACTTTTAGGACGTAATCTAGCGGTTTAATTTATCAACAGATTCGTCGTCGTCAGTCGGAGCAGCCACTTAAAACTGTCATGTTTAGTTTAGGTATGTTACCTTTGCACTAGTCTGAAGCCGTAACATATGCCGACATGATCATTCCCAGAGTCGGAATGGGCTATAGAATTGAGTCCTGAAACAGAGACAAATATTGGGCCTTATGGCCTTACCAGGCCCGAACCCTGGCCCATCCGCATGTAAGTGCATTACCATTTCACATGGGCCATGCGATGGCACCAGTTTGTCCGTGTTGAGGAAGGCAGGGTTTCGGAGTTAAAAAATCCGACCCCTTTGAACCTCCGTTTTTTCAGTTGATCTTAATCACACAGATCAACTTCAAGCAGCCGCTCACAACAGCTATATATGTAACTAGCAAAATACCCGTACGTTACAACGGATGAAGACAATATTAATTGTACATATTAATGCCTATTGTATTTTGTGGTAGTCTTATTTTTAATCTGAACCGTAACTATTTATAAATTGCATGTTATATATCGACTCTTTTTTTAATCTACATCATTATAATCTAAATACACCCTTCCATCTACGGTTTAGATTTTCTCATTTACCGATTAATGTAGAGAATTTCATAAGTAAGGTTTAGATTTTCTCATTTACCGATTAATGTAGGGAATTTCATAAGTAAAGTTAACTCTCACTTTTAATTTTGCATAGTATTACCATGTAATGATGATAATCACTCCTCATATATGGTGGGAGTCCTGGTCCTTCACGAAGAAGGAATGCAGAGGAGATAGAAAAAGATCAAACTGAGATGGTCCTTATGTCAGTTTTCTCGATTCTTTAAACATTAATAACATGTTCCTTAATTTTGCAGCAATGTAGATTCAAAAACCATCTAGATGGGCTGTGGGAGAGCCTCTCTCTCAAGCTATTGCTTTTCCTCTTTTGGTCGTCTCTCTTGAACTTATATATGTGCTCTTCCTCCTTATGGCAGGAAGGAAACACCATCATCCTAAAGGATTTTACCTGAAACATACACAATTAATAGTTGTTCACTTGTTCTGCATTTTTAAAGAGCAAATGACCCCATACTGAGCAGCTGAGTATTAGGATTTGCAGCCAACGGCAACCCTCCCAAGAAGTGCTTCTTTCTCAAGGGATGAAAGTGATACAGTATTCGCGCGTTGCATCCCAGCTCGGCCATAGGTTCTTCTTCTTCTGGCAATGCTGTACGTTGCAGATCACACAACGACGACATGTAGTAATTTCAGCAATCGATGGAGATCACCGCACTCGATCACACTTGCAAGTCATGCGTTGAGCCATCGACACCGCACCAAGTGATGCTGGAGAGCGCCTGGGTCACGTCGGTGCGGCAGTGGGGAAGGACCTCGATCGGCCACCTGAGTTTCTCTTATACGGAGTTTAAATGGAAACAGATCAAAGGATTATCGACCTGGGATTGGACTACCGCGCACGTCGAGTGGGCGTAGCGACGACGGACAAAGTATACAAACATTCCGATGTTGGTGTCGATATACAATATGCCAGAGTGATCAGTCGCGGAGTCTGGCACTGGAGCGGGCGATGGACGCACGCGCGGGTGCAGGAGCAAACCGAACTGAAAATCTGGAGCTACGCAACCCTTGTCAGCCTTGCTACTCGTCGCCTAGTCGGACACTCGTTTGACAATGAATCGACGATGGCCTCCTCCTACTCTTTGGATCGGATGAAGGGGTGGACAGCCACCTCGAACCAAAGCTTATATTTCAACGTCAATAGAGACGATGGCACCAAGACAAGCTTCTGGTACTTGGGGATCCTTGCGCATGAGATCGTCGAAGGATTCATCTGCATCGTGTTTATCTTTTTTTTTGCATGATACTATTTATCAGGGGGTGCCCTCGCCTGTACTTGTCGTGGCAGGTCGCACGGCGCACATGGTCCATCTAGAGATCGCTCGCGTGTAGCACCTGCCTCGTGCGTTGTCACCGATGAACAAAGTAATTGGGATATCGGGGTCGCAATCACCTCGTGCGTTAAATTCCTACATAATCTGAGAGTTTGACCGCGGCACGGCTCCGCGTACGTCGATCGTGGACGGGCCACGCCTCAGATCTTTATCTAGTGGAAATTAGAAGTGAATCAGGACTGGATTGAGTTGGAGAAAGAAAGCTCCTGGTTTCTTGCGGCAGGAACAATGCATACAGGATATGTGGACTTCTAGTGATGCACGATCGATGCGTGAGGGAGTTGGAGGCACGTGTCATAGAAACCGAGCGAAATAAGAACGACAGATGACAGAAACTGTATCAATGTTTTAATTAATAATAATAATAATAATAAATAATAATAATATAATATAATATAATATAAGTAGATAAAAATAAAGATCCTCTTCTGTTTGCTTGTTTTCTTTTTCACCTTGTTGATGTTGTTTTTGCCTTTCGATCTGATTCATCATTCAGTGGCTAATAAGCAAGTTGGGTAATCGATATTGTCTCTTCACGTTACGATCAGTCCAAAGTGCAATGAGCCCATCGGTTAACTGGGACAGGAAGCTAAATACTCATATAGAAGTAGTGACTCGTAACGGGCCTCAGTTCGTCAGTGTTGAGGAAGGCAGGGGTTCGGAGTTTAAAATTCCGACCCCCTTTGAACCTCTGTTTTTCACTGCCTTGGCGTAGTTAACCACTCTGATCAACTTCAAGCAGCCGCTCACAACAGCTATCTAATCCCTCTTATGTTTGCTTGTTTTTCTTTTCAAGTTGTTGGTGTTGTTTTGTCCTTTCGATTTGATTCATCATTCAGTAGCTAAGGAAAAGTTGGGTCATCTTGTCTCTTCACCTATATATGATCCCATCTTCGGTTAACTGGGGCAGGAAGCTAGATATATACTCCACCATTCAGTAGTGACGGCACATCTCTTTGTTTGCGATGATGCCGGAGGTGGTGTTAAACTATACGCACAAGTTGTAAAACTATACGAACCTATAGAAATTGATGGTTACAAATAAAGATGACAAATAATTTGAAACGAGCGGAGTACAAGAAATGGTAGAGGTTTGAGGCAAAGCTCTGCCGTGGTTTAAATATGATAATATTGAGAAGTAGGATAAAAATATTATGGTTTAATTCCTATTTTAGTAACTTTGACCGATTCAACGTAGGTATCAAATCAATTGATAAATTAGAGCAAAATTTACAGAGCCCTAATTTTAAAGAGTTTTTCTTGTCGCACATGATAATTATTAAAAAAATTCTTAGCTGATTTAGTCTATATTAATGAAATTATACTATGCAAAAAAAGTTCCAGAAACACAAAAATAAGTTATTACACAAAGGATGCAGAATTTATTTGGTGAGGCCACTTGATTCACATTTTAATGCGGCTGGCTGTGAAGGCTATGGAATCGAGTCCTGAAACGTGGACAGATATTGGGCTTTTTATTGGGCCTTATGGCCTTACCAGGCCGGAATCCTAGCCCATCTACATGTAAATGCACCAGCCTACCTGGGGTTCGGAGTTAAAAACTCCAACCCCCTGAACCTCCGTTTTTTCATTGCCTTGTTGCAGTTAACCACGCCGATCAACTTCAAGCAGCCGCACAAAGCTAGCTATCTAATCCCTCTTCTGTTTGCTTGTTTCCTTTTTCACGTTGCCGATGCTGTGTTTTGCCTTTCAATTTGATTCATCATTCCGTAGCTAACAGGCAAGTTGGGTAATGAGCCCCAAATAGTCAAAAAGGCGCGAAATGTGTGTAGCTCAACTAGTTAGGTTTCTTGTGGTGAAACTTGTCGACGAAGTAGATCGTGACGATGGTATTTGCAGAGTATGGAGATGTTGAAACCAAGGTACATGTAAGATTGAGATAAAAAAAGGGAGACAAGAATTTTTTTATACAGGTTTGGGCCTCTTAACTGACAGGTAATAGCCATACTCCTGTTGGCCGAAGCAAGTGTTGCTTTATATATTAGAATCACACGAGTACAATATTTGGGAGAACCTAATCTAGCTATCGTCGACTTAGCGACATGGATCTCCAACACGTAGTCGACGGCAAGGTAGTCTTCTTCTTCAAATATGAACTCGGTAAGATTGGAGGTAACGTTAGATCCCTCATGTCGGCCTCTGTGGTTTCAGATTGAGTTTGTCTAGGCTTATCCCTCATGTTGGTGTGTTTTGGCGTATCTTGTTGTCTTCCCTCTCCTCCTAGGGGGTCTTCTATTTATATACACAGATGTCCCCTTGTCCAAATAGAACTAGGGAGACAAATATAAATACGATCCGAATAGTCTTTATAGTTTCCAACTTGAACCTCTGTTTCTCCTTTCTTATTCGGAACACCTTCCGTATATGAGGCATGATTTCGTATAAGACTTGGTATATGGTGGGCCCCACCGAGCCCAACTCAAGATCATTGGGTATGCCTTATCCATAACACTGACAGTAGCCCCTGACTTCAATGCAAATGAACAAGTTGCTGTTCTCGATCGTGGACCTTGAAACAACAGTTGTTGAACTCACCTAACCGTTCTCGGACGACTGAGAAGGTGTGGAGTATATGACTGAGTTTTTCGTCCAACCTTGATCGAGAATTTGGATTGGAGTCAAAAGCTTCCAACTCAGCGGGTACACCATCGTTTTATTCAGTAACTCTTGTCGAACTCAACCAACCATTCTCGGACAGTCGAGTAGGTGCAGAGTATACGACAAAGTCCTGATGTTTGAATTAACTGCTCTGATATCTGACTCTCCTGAAATCAATTACTCAGAACAAATTGTTAGATATAAAAAGCCCCCGAGCGAACGCTTGGGAGTAACATGATATAATATGAATTGAAAAATTAAAAAATAACTTGAATCTATATATGACAATAAAATAGTACTCTCGCCAAAGCTGCCCTCAGCAATTGGAATATGGTACCCTTCCTAGCCCCCAGCTGTCTTTATGGAAAAGTTGTTTTCCACACAGACAACTTAAATCTTATAACAAACTATGCTGAAGAAGCGAATTCTTAGCCCCTAGCCGTGAAGTTGGGAAAACCAATTCTCGATTACACGGTTTGGTTAATATGTTCAAGTGGGTACTCTAACATGACCAGTTCTAACATGGTCGTTTGACCCTGCATGGCCCAACAAGCTTTCACAGTGCCAAACATCTTTTGCCGAGGTCCATGAGACCCCAAAGCTTGTCAAACTAACATAAAAGAACAGTAGCATCGACTTTGAGACGTAGCGATATAAGAAAAAGGGATCAACGGACAAATATTGCACATTTGATATGTATAAACACTTACAGAGATTGATGCACGGATGATGAGGCCCCTACCACATTGGTTGAAAACCAATCGTGTAGTCGTACTCAACAAATTGCAGAGGTGGTGAAAAAATCGCTACAACTACTAGTTGAGGACCAGGTATAGACATACCTCGACCACTCGAAGATGTGGTGGGAGAATCGCTACAACCGCTGGTCGAGGACCAGATATGTAGACATACTCAACCACTCGTAGAGGTGGTGGGAGAATCGTTACAACCGCTGGTCGAGGACCAGGTATGTAGACGTACTCAACCACTCGTAGAGGTGGTGGGAGAATCACTACAACCGATGGTTGAGGACCAGATATGTAGACGTACTCAACCACTCGTAGAGGTGGTGGGAGAATCGCTACAACGATAGTCAAGAACTAGGTATGTAAACGTACTCAACCACTCGTAGAGGTGGTGGGAGAATCGCTACAACCGATGGTTGAGGACCAGGTATGTAGACGTACTCAACCACTCGTAGATGTGGTGGGAGAATCGCTACAACCGTTGGTGGAGGATCACGTATGTAGACGTACTCAACCACTTGTAGATGTGGTGGAAGAATCGCTACAACCGATGGTTGAGGACCAGGTATGTAGACGTACTCAACCACTCGTAGATGTGGTGGGAGAATCGCTACAACCACTGATCGAGGACCAGGTATGTAGACGTACTCAACCACTCATAGAGGTGGTGGGAGAATCGCTATAACCGTTGGTTGAGGACCAAGTATGTAGACGTACTCAACCATCCGAAGGCAACTCGGAGGGGATGGTGAGAGGATGACTACCATCGCTGGCCGAGGACCAGGTGTAGTTATCTGTGAGCCCCCGGTTTTTATACCGGAAACCCCATGTGTATTACAATACCATTCCCTGGATCAGTAGATGGTACACACATGGCACAGTTGTATATCACAAGCTGACATCGTCATACATGTCTTACAATCTATTAATAATACAAGGATAGCCCAAATGGGATCCGACTAGACCAAGCATGGTCGACAACAACACAAAATACTAACAAAAATAAATGAGGTAGCGGAAGCGAAGCAACGGCGGTCCATTTTATCCCACACGCATCGACTGATGAACCTAGGTCCCTATTCCGCCATCCTTAGTAACTCCTTGCCAGCATAGCACATGCACAGATCGACACCAACACCTTTTTCTAAAAAAATTTAAATAAGCAAGAGTGAGTACCAATCGTACTCAGCAAGCCACCACTACAGAATGCATATAATGTTCATAGGGGTTCAAGGATGGCTTGGTTTATTTGCATAAAGCTAGTTTTCACAAATTATTTCACAAACCTATGCCATAACAGTTTTAACTGAAAACCACGTTAAGTTGAAGTTGTCATTAACCTGCGAGGGTTCATCCACCTTCCCCAAGCCTCGCTTGGTCCGGTTTACCCTCGCATCCAATTTCCACAGTTTTAACCACTACGACCTTTTTGCACATCAGGCAAGGTCACACCTTCCATACCCATCATATTTTAAGCAATATTACAAATTGACGAGGCTAGTCAAGAGTAATACAAGTCCCGGCGCTCATTAACCGCGAGCACGGCTATTCGAATAGTTTAATTTACTCACACTGCAGCGGATGTACGCTTTTAATCCCACACTCCCGTGACGCACCCAACACATGAGACTTGTCACGGCCCAGTTTTTCAGTTACCCTCGCATGGCGGCACCCGCTCCAAGGACTATGAATCCCCATTGCACCCCCGGCGCCACATTCCTACCTCGAGCCGGTTGTGAGGGGAGTCCTGGCGCTCCCGAGATTGAAGGTTACATTATACATATATAAAGCTTTGACGTCGTTAAACCACACACTTCCACATTTCCATACCGATATCCAGAACCTACCATGTCTGGGGTGCCACCCCACGAGAATAACCTAGTCCACCGGGTCTATCCCCACTCAAGAAGTGTGGTCGTACTCGGTTCGTTTCCTGCTTAGCTTCTTGACTTGGTCCTTAACTGACCAGGGTCGGCGGCTTACCGTTCCCAGAACCACCCATATTCTATCCGTGCCGCCCCAGTCGAAATCACTTTTGTTTAATTAAGTTTTTGGGTTTTCACAAAGGTTTTCATGCTGTGGGTGGCGCCTATGTCTCCACCCGATCTATAACGATCACTCCCATCGAGTGATCGGTATAACCACATCCACATATCGCACATATGGAGTGTATAACGTCTATGTCAGCAGGGCTAAGCAGTGAATGAATAATCACGCGTAAAGTAATATACTCAGGTAACAAAGGTGTGTAGATACATAAGGATAAACAATATCAAATGTAAGGCTTAAGCAAAGGTAGGAACGCATTTTATAATTAGCATGCAA
This sequence comes from Oryza officinalis, assembly GCA_008326285.1. Lineage (NCBI taxonomy): Eukaryota > Viridiplantae > Streptophyta > Magnoliopsida > Poales > Poaceae > Oryza > Oryza officinalis. Next base: position 43,963,657 of record BDMV01000006.1, on the reverse strand, counting down.
TTTTATTTGTAATCAACACATTTATAAAAATAGGATCAACATGTTCGAGGAAGGGGGCGTAGTGACTTGCCTTGCTCAATTGGGGGTTCGTTCTCAATTAGCTCAGTTTTCTCCTCGCAGATGTACCCTGTCCGGTTGAATACTAACGTCACAAACTACTCGCTAACACAAAAAAAAGAGCCAAAAATTCCGGAAAGAAAAAAAATAACCAAACCAGTGCCATTGCGTAGATCTTGATTTTAGAAAGATTTTGACGAAAGTTTCGTTCAAATCCGACTTAAAACGAGGGAGATACGGAATTCGAAAGATTGGAAAAGTTTTAAAACAAAGAAAAGGAAAAAGGTCTGACAGGTGGGACCGCCCTTAACTCCTCACGTACGGGTTTTGTTTTTAAATGGGTGTGCGCATGGTGAGGTGAAAGGCTTGGGCGAGCTGCAAGCATGCATGCATATGCATACACACGGATAGCTAGCTGCATGCATATGAGCTGCTTGCATGCATGCACACGTACAGCCAGCTAGCTGTGTGGCGCATGCATGGCCAGCGGCACAGCGGCGATCGCTGCGGAGGGCGTCCACGCAAGGAACGGGTATGGTATTGCGCCTCACGACGTCACCGTACCGCGGCAATAACGGTAGACGAGAAATGCGGTAAGGAAACAAAAGCAAGAGGGAGAGCAGGAGAGGAGCTCACCTTGCGGCAGCCGGGTAGCGGCACACCGAGCGGTGGTCCTCACACGAAACTACGGTCGTCGATGTACAGCCTGGGGACGGTCGGCCCGCGGATTGCCCTCGCACACCACGTGTTCGATTGGTGGTAACAAACGAACACACAGCGTTAAGGAGTAAATGTTAGCGGGTTAGTGCAAGTTAGGGGTTAAGGGTTAGCGAGTTAGAGATTAGTGAGTCAGTAAGTTAGAGTGTCAGCAGGTTAGTGAGTCAATGGGTCAAATGTTAGAGGTTAGCTGTTCAATAAGTTAGTGGTTCTCGGGGTTCAGATGACTGCGCGGCGCGCGGCGACGTCGTCGCCGAAAGCAGTACCAGGGAGGAGCATTAGATTTTCTCTTTTTATTACCAACCCATCAGGAATGAATGGCTTGGGGAGGCAAGATGGACTTCAATAGAGGGGGTTGGATGAGTAGAGGGATATATGTTAGACTTTGGTGAGGAGGATGGCTTGTTGGTGGACTTCGGCCTGGAGGATATGATATAGACTTTTTGCAGAAATGGATTTTCTTGGGCTCGGCCCGAGGGAATGAGGGAGGTTTTATGGACTTTTGGATAGATTATCAGGCCGGTTGGCCCAATGAATGCGGGGAAGGTTTGGTAGACTTCTTGTGGAGGACTTTATGGCTTGGCCCAACAACGAGAGGGACATGATATAGACTTTCGCAAAGTCTTCGGTCAATGGGGGCGCGCGGAAAGAGAGATAGTGGGCCCACCGGCGGGTCCCACCTCTTTTACTTTTTCTTTTTCTTTTTTTTTCTTCTTCTCTTCCATTCTCCTTTTTCTCTCTCCTTCTTATCTCTTTCTTGCTCTTGCTTCTCTGCTGGGAGGAGAGAGACCGAGCAGGAGGGCAGCGGTGGCCGGCGACGGCGCGGCACGGGCTCGGCGGCGCAGCGCCGGCGGTGGCGCGGCGCGCGGGACGGCGCACGACGCCGCGGGCGCGGCGGCGCGGCGGCTGCGGCCGGGTGGGCTCGGCTGCGGCGGCCGGAGCGGCGCCGGTGGTGGTGCTGCACGCGCGCAGCGGCGCGGCTGGGGAGGCGCAGGCCGGGCGGCGGCTGCGGCCATGGTTGGCCTCGGCCAGGAGGGCGCCGGCCGAGTGGAGCGGCGGCATGGCAAGCTCAGCGTAGCCCGGCGCGCGGCATGGCCAGGGGTGGCGTTGGCTAGAGCGGCATCGCGTCGGCTGGAGTGGTCGGCTGCTCGGCAGGGGCGGCACGGCCGAGTGGAGGCCGAAGCGGCTTACGGTCGTCCAGCTGGCTCGGCCGGACGACGGCCGGGCTAAGCGTTCGGCCAGGCGGCTTGGCCGAACGACGTCGACGTTCGACCCGTCGTTGTGATGGCAGCAGCCACGGTGGTTTGGGATGGAGAAGAGGCGGCGACAGTGGGAATGGGAAAGCTTGGAGGCTGAGGAGGATGACGACGGGGCAGTGGCTTTTATAGCCATCGCGGCCGGCGGACGGCGACAAGACGGCTCGGCTGAGTGGGGCCGACGATCCTGTTCGGCGGTCGTCGTCAGCAGGGAGGCACAGTAGAGCGAGGACAGTGGCTGGTGCGGCATGGGTGAGCTCGGTTCACACCTTTCGGTGTGGACGAGTGACACCGATGAGCTCGTCGCGGTGCCATGGCGCACTGGACCGTGTGCAGAAATGGCCGTTTGCTCGGCGGAGAAGGCGGCGACGGTGCCTAACCATGCTCAGTGCACAGTGCAGGACGGTGCCTAATCTCCGATTTGCAGGGATGGTGCCTAACCATTGTTTTGGCATGGGACTGAGGATGCAGAGAAATGAAGGACGTGTGCATGCATGCATGCTGGGAGAGGATGGATGTTGCTTGTTGCTGCTTCGTGTGTTCAGGAAAGTAGATGAGTATTTTGGCTTGCAGTGAATGGAGTGTGTAGAAAGCAAAATAATTTAGAATGGGTAAAAATTTGGACGAGCGATTTAGGATGCGTCTCGGATTCAAAAATCCGAACACGAGGATTTTATTTGGAGAAAAGAGGAATAGAAGGAAAAAAACTCGGCTTTTGCCGGTTCTGTCGGTGCACGATTAAATTTGACGAGAGAAATGACCGTCGAATTTTGATATGTAACTGCACAAAAATATTTATTGGCGGTAGGATTCTGGAAACAAATATTGCTAGGATCTCTGGATGGAAGGAAAATTATTTGGAAAGATATTTTGGAGGGAACGGATTTGGCGGAGAATGTGAGTTCACAATAAAAGAATTAATTGAGATCTTTGGCACATAATCCTAAGTACACTCAAAAAACCAAATTTTTGAAAATCGGTTTTTGATAAAATAATTTTTTTTTGATGGGCGAAAATCAGGGTGTTACAAACCTACCCCCTTAACAGAATCTCGTCCCGAGATTCCAGCCGATTCTAGCCGAAGCAGGGTAACGGTCTTTTCTTAGGGTCAAAAGTATCCTTGGAACTTTACACGGTCTTTAGGATGACTGTTTCCTTTAGTGCCGACAAGTAGGGCGGGATTTCTGGCCCATCTTTTCTAAGTGACACGTGGGCCCACTGTTTGGCGCCCAAAATTTTTGAACTCTGGCACTAGCTACTAGGCTGATGTTGCTTTTAGGTTAGAAACTGGAGCTCTTCTCTGGTGTCGGTATTGGTGTTGACGTGTCTCAAGCGGGTACGGTGTGGTCCAGTGATGGGTATACTTTGTGTGCCCAGATTTTGCATCCTTCGGAGTGGTTATGGCGATCATCTGGTTTATCCTTCAGTGGTTGCAGGCGGTTACTCAACTGGTATACCGGTTTACTAACATACTTTCTGTTGCCTCGTGCACTCGGGTAGCCATTTCATCGAGCGCACCCCTTTATTAGGGGTCCCGGCTCGGTCTCCTCGGCATGCCGTGAGTGGAGCACGCGGGTGCGGCGAGTGGAGAGTGAGTGGAAGCGGTGTAGCTCGGGTGAAGGGGAGAAATGGAGCGGGGGTCCGGCGTCGGTGGCGGCGATTCTGGTGGAGAGCGAGGCGCTGGCGGCCAAGGCGCTGGAGGCGGCGCGAAGCAAGGTGCCACTGAGGGTGGTCGACTTCGCCGACGGTCGATGCCAGGAGAAGCGGAGGTGGTGGAGATCGAGGTGCAGCGGCGAGTTCCTTTGCCGGTGCAAGCGGCGGGCGGTGCCGATGACAGCGGGGGCGCTAGAAGGGTGGCGCCAAGGCGCTCCGGCAGAGAGGAAACCTTCTTGTCTAGGGTGGCCACTATTTTGTGCTGGGTGTGGGTGTGGTCGGGTTTGCGGTTTGTCACTGTGACCATTTGTACCATTTTGTCTTGGGTGGTGCGTCCGGTGGTCTTTATTTGGAGATGGTGGCGTGCTCTGGTAGCGGATGAGCATTCCGACCACTTATGTGAGGCGGTCTGTCTTCTTATTGCGTTGGCACCCATCGTCTTCATTTCCATTATGGAAGCGATGTTAGGGTAGGTAGTTGACGGCATGGTTGCCAAACCTTGGCATGTATCCCCTATGTATCGACCTTCATAGTCCATGTCTTTAATCTTTGGTCTTCCGTGTCATTAGTATGGTTGTCTCTGGTTTGTACTTGTGCCTGACTTGGCTTATCCGTTGATGAGTCTTGATTACTAACAGCATTGTGGGTTTCCCGAACAGGCTCATGCCTTTTTTAACTTTGGGTATCTAGGGGTTGCTCTCTCATTAGACGAGATTATCATTCAATCTTGAAATAGTTCAATCCGTCGAATGGCTTTCTGTGGAAAGGGCAGGTCAGCCTAAATGTGAACACAGACGACCCTTTCTGAACAATGGAGTCATGGCGGGCAAAAGGTTGTGTTACCTTTCATCCAATTTATCCTTTCAACGAGATAAAAGGGTAATACATCCTTAGTGAGGAAAAGGAGAGTTGCTACTACTGGATAAGACATTTCCCAACAAGGGTCTACACACATAGCTTGCTCATGGTGATGGTGAAGGCGAGAGTGGATCAAACTCCAGCAGAGGCTTCCTATGGATCCTGGTCAACTTGTGGCCTTGAATGCGGCGGACTATCTCGGATGCCTGCAAGAGTTGTATGGTAGTGCACTCCAGAGATAAGCGCTGGTAGCGGGCTTCTAGATCGGCATACCGATCTCAAAGTTCATCCAGTTCTTCGAGGGCCTGCTCATAGGCGTTCTCAGCGGTGCAGGCTAGCTTGGAGAGGAGAGTACACCTGCTCCCTTCGGGTTGTCCAGTCGAGCGGAGGCGGCACCGGTTGTCGTCTTCTTCGCGATAGGGGTGGAGACCAAAGCTGTCGGCTACACCCAAGGGGACGCAAATCTTGCAAAGCCGTAGGATGGCCTCATGAAACACGTCCTTGATGGTAGCTTCAGAGGTGATTCGAGGATGGCGAGTCTGGAAAGCGACCACTTTATCTCCTTGGAAGTGGAGGAAGACTTTCACCTTCCAGCTCTTCTGGGATCCCTGGACGATTTGCTCACCACAGTAGACGGGCTCCTCAAAGAAATCGAGTTGCCAGAGTAGGTGGCCTAGTTGTTCGGCATACCCGTTAGGGTTTTCCATGGCATGCCCCTCCATGGTTACGGGTGGGTCTTCCATGGGGCTAGGGTTTCTGGCTAGCTTAGATCAAAAGAAGGGTGCCCTTTATCGTGGTTGCTTGGGGTTCCTTTTGTAGGCACCATCTTTCGGTGGCTCCTGTTATGGGGTCAGCATCTCTAGTGTTTGTGCTTTTCTCGGTGAGTCCTGTTCCACTTACTGGTGGTGGACAGTATCTTGTCATGTATTCCTGAGGACTGGTGGTCACGGTTCTTGTCAGCCTTGGTTTGACGAGTCTTAAGGCGATTACATGCCCATAAAACTTGATTATCCTATGGCTGGGCATTTTGCTGCAGAGTCGGTTCTTATAATGTCGAATGAAATATTCTTGTTCTTCCTGTCATGGGCATGGTTACTTCAGGTCCTTAATGAGTCGTCTGGGGCCGCTTGTTGATGAGGGCTTGAATACTGATTTTATTATTAGTTCCTCGCCGTGCTTACATCTCTTCTTGCTCGGGTAACGGGGGTCGCTCCTTTCTGTTAGGTGTGCTTATTAACCAAAACTTGGAATAACCCATACTGACAACAACGGGCTTCCCAGAGGAAGGCGTGATGATCTAGCTACGAACAAAATGTTCAGCTGCAAACCATGAACTTATGACGGNCAATCACAGATAAACCCTAAAGAGTAATCTACAACCGATGCATCTATATTCATCAATCTATTCATGTAGATGGCAGATACACATGAAAACATTACGATAAACATGCATATCAGGCAAGACTGGCTGAAACCCCAGTGTTATCCTTAATTACAATCGAAAACAGGCTTTGGGTTAGATCTCAAGACAGGACTAAGGTCGATGGCAACTCAAAGTGTGAATTGAGACTTAACACAAAGAGAATCAAGTCACCGATTGCTTTTGGGGATGGTAGATGCATTGAATGATTTAACCAAGCATAATAATTAGATCACCGTCGGCAATAAACCCTAAAACGAGCAAATCGCTGGTGAAGCGTAATTAAAACACTTGTCAAAATCATCCAAAACATGATAAACAACGATTACATCAACGATTACAAACTACCGGGATATTTATACCGGAGATTACAACAGGGTCCATGTAGGACACGATCTTATCTCTAACAAACAAACAAGTCTTTGCGGTAGACCCTTGCCACAGATTAGATCTAAACCTACTTGATTTACAAGATACAATTGCCTAAAACCGAGCTTTATCTCTATTTGGAAACTTCTTTGAAGCTTATCTCGAGCCCAAACCAAGCCCACGCTGATTCTGTCAACTTCCAGCCTCTATCGGCCAATCGACCATATTGAATTCGTATCGGCCGATACACTCTTCCTACTAGCGCTTCTCCCAGTCCGATACGTTCACCGAGTCCGATACGATGCTTGGTCCGACTGCAACTTAATCCTTCCTCTCTGCTTCAGTTTCCTCTTTCCTCTCCGGGTCGATTGGCCAAAATCTGCTGTTAACAGTGTGCTTATTAACCAAAACTTGGAATAACCCATACTAACAACAACGGGCTTCCCAGAGGAAGGCGTGATGATCTAGCTACGAACAAAATGTTCAGCTGCAAACCATGAACTATGACAGACTAACGGCTCCATTCCATTCATAACAGGATACAGGGGGTACAACTCCAGGGGTGGGGTACAATTCAAGGAAAAGGAAAAAGGAACTACTATGCTTAACAGTGCAAAGCCTAATAGGGGTTTGCACACCTAACGGTACTCATGGCGATGGCGCAGGGGAGAGTGGATCCATCCCTAGGGGGGACTTCCCGCGTTTCCTGCTCATCTCACAGGCTTTCATCATATTGGCCGCCACATTCGCCTGTGCAAGCAGTGCAGAGGTGTTCCTGCGGGTCAGTCGCTGGTAACGGGCTTCCAGGTCTGTGTACTGGTCTCGAAGCTCGTCCAGCTCCTCGAGTGCCTGCTCATAGGCATTCTCGATAGTGCAGGTTAGCTCGGAGAGGAGAGCGCACCGGGTTCCTTGGTCCTGTCCGGTCACGCGGAGGTGGTACCGGTTGTCATCTTCGGCGCGGAATGGGTGCAAGCCGTAGTCATTGACTATACCGAGAGGGGCGGAGATCTTGCAAAACCGGTAAAGGGTTTCACGAAGCACATCCTGGAAGGCAGCTTCAGGGGTGATCCGAGGATGACATGTCTGGAAGGAGAGCGCCGTTCCTTCTCCTTCTCCCTGAAAGGGAAGAAAGATCTTCATCTTCCAGTACTTCCAGGATCCTCGGACGATCTGCTCACTATGGTAGATGGGTTCAGTGAAACCACCTAGCTGCTGAAGTATGCACTCCAGCTGTTTGGCATATGCATTGGGGTTGTCCTGAGGGGGACAATCTGTGGTTACCATGGGGTCACTTTGAGGGGGGTTCTCTGTGGTTGCCATGGGGTTGTTCTGAGGGAGACTCCCTGTGGTTACCATGGGGTCTGCCATGGGGATAGGGGTTTTTTTCCGACTAGCTCGGCTCAAAAGAAGGGAGAGGAGTGGTGCATTTTCTTGGGGTAGCCTAGGGCTCCTTTTATAGGCACCGACCACTGGGGCTACTGTGACGGGGTCAGCAACTCTAGTGCTCGTGTGTCCCGGGGGTGGCCTGTTCCAATTACTGGCGACGAGCAGTATGCTACTGTGGATCCTGTCAATCGAGGCTCTTGTTGTGTTCCTGTGGGTACTGTTGGAATACGGCGGTTCCCGGGTCTTTCGGAGTCTTTGGACTGTCGGTACTGTTTGGGTCGGCGTCCTTGTGGTCGAAGCTTTCGGCTGAGGTCGCATTCCTATCTTCATAGGTTGCCGAATTCCCAAGGTGGTTTTGTTGTGGTCGGCTTACTGTGGCTAGACCGGGTGGGGTCTTAACTTAACACTTGTCGATCCTAATTGTACTCATGTTGGTGATTATCCTTCATCCTGACAACACCGGTATTTGGAAGATTAGGGAGGAATGAGAAAGTCCATCGGAAAGAAAGAAATAGAGTTTTCTAAGAAAGGGCTGCTTAATGGGAAGTTTTAATTGTTCAGGTGATGTGTATCATATACTTGGTGAGCACACAAGGGAGGGGGGGTGAGTAGTTAACTGCCTAAGAGCTACTACACAACAATGAAATCAATGCACAAAACGATGAGTTGCTATCCCATACCACGATAACTCACAATAGGAGGCGGCTTATGCACAATACAACGTCTACGACACACATCTAAGGGTATTTAGTCAGATCGGTTAGTGGTTCATGTGGTCCTAATAAATCAACTACCTCTTCATTCTTAATCCTTATAATTTGTATAAGAGTATTTGAAATTAAAGCGGTGAGTAGAGGTTGGACAAAATGCATTTTCAAAATTACTCGAGACAGAGGAGTAGTAACAACCCATGGCTTTATCAAAATAGTTTTTGCAAATATATAGCTTGAGGGTAATAGGTTGCACTAAACCAGTCCTAGGTTTTAAGGATGGTTACAAGGGTCCTTAGGTCCTGCAGTCGTCTTGCTCTGATACAACCCTGTGAGCCCCCGGTTTTTATACCGGAAACCCCATGTGTATTACAATACCATTCCCTGGATCAGTAGATAGTACACACATGGCACAGTTGTATATCACAAGCTGACATCGTCATACATGTCTTACAATCTATTAATAATATAAGGATAGCCCAAATGGGATCCGAATTGACCAAGCATGGTCGACAACAACACAAAATACCAACACAAATAAATGAGGTAGCGGAAGCGAAGCAACAGCGGTCCATTTTATCCCACACGCATCGACTGATGAACCTAGGTCCCTATTCCGCCATCCTTGGTAACTCCTTGCCAGCATAGCACATGCACAGATCGACACCAACACCTTTTTCTAAAAAAATTTAAATAAGCAAGAGTGAGTACCAACCGTACTCAGCAAGCCACCACTACGAAATGCATATAATGTTCATAGGGGTTCAAGGATGGCTTGGTTTATTTGCATAAAGCTAGTTTTCACAAATTATTTCACAAACCTATGCCATAACAGTTTTAACTGAAAACCACGTTAAGTTGAAGTTGTCATTAACCTGCGAGGGTTCATCCACCTTCCCCAAGCCTCGCTTGGTCCGGTTTACCCTCGCATCCAATTTCCACAGTTTTAACCACTACGACCTTTTTGCACATCAGGCAAGGTCACACCTTCCATACCCATCATATTTTAAGCAATATTACAAATTGACGAGGCTAGTCAAGAGTAATACAAGTCCCGGCGCTCATTAACCGCGAGCACGGCTATTCGAATAGTTTAATTTACTCACACTGCAGCGGATGTACGCTTTTAATCCCACACTCCGTGACGCACCCAACACATGAGACTTGTCACGGCCCGGTTTTTCAGTTACCCTCGCATGGCGGCACCCGCTCCAAGGACTATGAATCCCCATTGCACCCCCGGCGCCACATTCCTACCTCGAGCCGATTGTGAGGGGAGTCCTGGCGCTCCCGAGATTGAAGGTTACATTATACATATATAAAGCTTTGACGTCGTTAAACCACACACTTCCACATTTCCATACCGATATCCAGAACCTACCATGTCTGGGGTGCCACCCCACGAGAATAACCTAGTCCACCGGGTCTATCCCCACTCAAGAAGTGTGGTCGTACTCGGTTCGTTTCCTGCTTAGCTTCTTGACTTGGTCCTTAACTGACCAGGGTCGGCGGCTTACCGTTCCCAGAACCACCCATATTCTATCCGTGCCGTCCCAGTCGAAATCACTTTTGTTTAATTAAGTTTTTGGGTTTTCACAAAGGTTTTCATGCTGTGGGTGGCGCCTATGTCTCCACCCGATCTATAACGATCACTCGCATCGAGTGATCGGTATAATCACATCCACATATCGCACATATGGAGTGTATAACGTCTATGTAAGCAGGGCTAAGCAGTGAATGAATAATCACGCGTAAAGTAATATACTCAGGTAACAAAGGTGTGTAGATACATAAGGATAAACAATATCAAAGGTAATGTAACGTCCGCGTTTTTCTAAAAACTGCAATTTAACGTCGCTCTGTCTTTCCGTTCAAAATCCCCAAAAATTTCAAAATTAGTTTTAATTTTGTTTTTGTTTATTTCCCAAGTTAGTTTTAATTTTGTTTTTATTTATTTTCCCCGGTCGTATCAAATCATTTTTTTTCCTTCCGTCCAAATATTCCAAAATATTTTGGACCTCTACCGCCCGGTGTTTCTCAGTCCTTTTTCACCCGGAGATTCTCTGCACTTCCATTAAGCCAGGAAAAAATCACCCAGGCTCATCGAACCCTCGTGCATACATGATTCTTTCCCTGTCCTTATTTTCCTAAACATCCTGCAAAACCGACGGTTAGGAACCGTCCTGCCAGTGCACAGTGAAGGTTGGCACCGTCTCCGTCTTCTCCGCTGAAGTTAGGCACCGCTCCGCGCCGCTCGCCGAGCAAGCCAGGCAGCGACAACAGCCAGAGAAGCCTGTAGATGGAGAAGCAAACACAGAGGCATCAATGGACGTTCTCGTCGCCAAGTTTCTACTCCCGAATCACCCTGGCAGTATAAATACCCTAGAAGACTTACCGTGGAGCTCCTCAGCCGATTCACCACTCCATTTTTACCGCTCCGGAGCCGAGTTGTCAAGGCCGCGGAGTACACTGCGTCGAGGTAGCTCCCCTGTTCTTCCAAAAACCGGCCTCCTCCCCTCTTCCCCTGCACGACCAAGCTCCTTTTTCCTCCTCTGTCCCCAACTCCTCCCTCTCCCTTCCCTGCCCGAGCCCTCCCCGGCCAAGTCGCCCCTCCCCTCCCCACCGCTCGGCGCCGACGCAGCCGCCCAGCCGCCAGCCCCGCGCCGCCAGGACGCCGGTCGACGCCGCCCTTCCCCCCTGCCGCCCAGCCGCCGACCCCTGCCGCCCAGCCGCCAACCCCAGCCGCCAACCGCCGGCCCGCGCCGCGCAGCCGCCGGCCGACACTGCCCCCGGCCGCCGTCACCCCCTCCCTGCGCCGGCCACCGCCCCCACCGCGCCGGGCCGCCGCCCCCACCGCGCCAGGCCGCCGCCCCCTCCCCTCCCTGCCGCCGTCGCGCCGCGGCCCCCCCTTGGCCGAGCCCGCCGCAGCTCGCCGCCCTCCCTCCCGGCCTCTCTCTCATGCGGCAGAGAAAACAAGAGAGAAGAAAGAGAGCAGAGAAAAGAAAGAAGGAGAGAGAGGAAGAGATAAGAAGGAGAAGAAAAAAAAAAAAAAGAGAAAGAAAAGGAGTGGGACCCCGGGCCCACATCTCTCCCTCTCTCCTTTGACTCCTTTGACCTGACAGCTGGGCCCCACTCGGAATATTCCCTGGAATATTCCTCTCTATTCTTTTAACCCTCCAAAAAATCCCCAAAACTTCAAAAAATTCATATCTTTTCATCCCGAACTCCGTTTGACCCCGTTCAAATTCCAAAATCTTTCTAAAATTCCCCTCTATTTATTAACGCTGTCTTTTTCATGTTTTGTCTTGGTTTAGCAGTGGTTTTATGTATGGTTTATTTTCTCGTGTTTAGAACCCGAGTCGGACGGAGGATTCGCGCAGGAGTTCGACGCTCCGCCCGTTGTCGCGGAACAAGGCAAGCCCCCTTGACCATTTATTGCGCCTATATTTTTAAATTAAATATTTTGTTTGCCAAATTGCATGCTTTAGGTTACACTGTTTTTGGCCACGATTCAAATATGGATCGTCGGACCTTCCCAGTAGTCGCACTTTTACTATATAGGAATTGATGACCCCATTCCTTTGTAACTCCACTACATATTTTGCGTTGGTATTTAAAATGCCAAAGTAGATTACCTATAGGTCACGATTGTTCTGTCGTGCGGGAAAAACTGGGATATTTATATTTTGAAAAACCCGGCGAGATGTCGGTATGGTTAAGAAGAAGAAAAGTGTTTTAAAAAACTGATGATGCGGGAGTCAGTACCTTGGTGGTTTGACTACGTATTATCCATAAGGACCGTTTCCTTTGGGAAATTCATCTGAACATATGACAGTGCGACCACACGGGTAGAATGGGATGCCCCTGGCCGAGTAGATAGCTAAAACATAGGTGTCCAGCATGTTAGCAGTTGAGGAGCACTGGTATGGTGGCGGGTATGGCAATCTCCTGCAGTGGGGATGTGTCGGAGTCCATACGGTGGGGCCTGAGTAGATGAGGGCTTGAAATTTGGCCTGATGCTTGGTGGAGAGATTCCACCCAACTGTGGGACACGGGATATTTATGGGTTGGTTATGGAAAAGCCTTGTAGCGAGCTCTCCTTTGTCGGCCATGTCTGATCCACATGTGTTCGGTAATGCGAGAAGTCCGCGACGTGTGGGTAAAGCGTGCAACCTCTGCAGAGTTTAGTCAAACTGTTTAAACAGCCGTGCCCACGGTCATGGGCGGATGTGAAGTGTTTCTCATAGCGTAGTGTTTGTTTTATAAATTAATTCTTGGAATGGGTACCGTTACCAGAGTCCTTCTTTGTGGCGGACGGCCAGCCTTCGTGGTTGGGAACGAGTCTGTGTGACTCGGGGTGTCGTTTGGCACCAAGGTGTGGTTAGGGCTGAGATGGTCGAGATAGAGTGGCTGAGATGGCCGAGCAGTGCTGAGATGGCACGATGTTTGTGTTGAATTACTACAGTGACCGGTTGTTGCAAAGCAACCTGTGGAATGGAGTGAGGCGTGAGCCTTACTTCGAAACTAAAAACTGTTACACTAGAGGTTTACAACTAAATTATTTATAAAACCTGGTTTTCCAAATAAAACCGTTCCACCCCTTGTTATTAGCCTTGCATGTCATATTTTTTTTGGGCTTGCTGAGTACATTGAGTACTCACCCTTGCTATTATTATTTTTAGAGTTAGAAGAAGGATACCTTGACCCTTCTTCAAGGTATTCCGGAAAGAGCCAAAAATTCCGGAAAGAAAAAAAATAACCAAACCAGTGCCATTGCGTAGATCTTGATTTTAGAAAGATTTTGACGAAAGTTTTGTTCAAATCTGACTTAAAACAAGGAAGATACGGAATTCGAAAGATTGGACAAGTTTTAAAACAAAGAAAAGGAAAAAGGTCTGACGGGTGGGACCGCCCTTAACTCCTCACGTCCGGTTTTGTTTTTAAATGGGTGTGCGCATGGTGAGGTGAAAGGCTTGGGCGAGCTGCAAGCATGCATGCATATGCATATACACGGATAGCTAACTGCATGCATATGAGCTACTTGCATGCATGCACACGTACAGCTAGCTAGCTGTATGGCACATGCATGGCCAGCGGCACAGCGGCGATCGCTGCGGAGGGCGTCCGCGCAAGGAACGGGTATGGTATTGCGCCTCACGACGTCACCACGCCGCGGCAACAACGGTAGACGAGAAATGCGGTAAGGAAACAAAAGCAAGAGGGAGAGCAGGAGAGGAGCTCACCTTGCGGCAGCCGGGTAGCGGCACACCGAGCGGTGGTCCTCACACGAAACTACGATCGTCGATGTACAGCCTGGGGACGGTCGGCCCGCGGATTGCCCTCGCACACCACGTGTTCGATTGGTGGTAACAAACGAACACACAGCGTTAAGGAGTAAATGTTAGCGGGTTAGTGCAAGTTAGGGTTAGGGGTTAGCCAGTTAGAGGTCAGTGAGTCAGTAAGTTAGAGTGTCAGCAGGTTAGTGAGTCAATGGGTCAAATGTTAGAGGTTAGCCATTCAATAAGTTAGTCGTTCTCGGGGTTCAGATGACGGCGCGGCGCGCGGCGACGTCATCGCCGAAAGCAGTACCGGGGAGGAGCATTAGATTTTCTCTTTTTATTACCAACCCATCAGGAATGAATGGCTTGGGGAGGCAAGATGGACTTCAATAGAGGGGGTTGGATGAGTAGAGGAATATATGTTAGACTTTGGTGAGGAGGATGGCTTGTTGGTGGACTTCGGCCTGGAGGATATGATATAGACTTTTTGCAAAAATGGATTTTCTTGGGCTCGGCCCGAGGGAATGAGGGAGGTTTTATGGACTTTTGGATAGATTATCAGGCCGGTTGGCCCAATGAATGCGGGGAAGGTTTGGTAGACTTCTTGTGGAGGACTTTATGGCTTGGCCCAACAACGAGAGGGACATGATATAGACTTTCGCAAAGTCTTCGGTCAATGTGGGCCCGCGGAGAGAGAGATAGTGGGGCCCACCGGCGGGTCCCACCTCTTTTACTTTTTATTTTTCTTTTTTTTTCTTCTTCTCTTCCATTCTCCTTTTTCTCTCTCCTTCTTATCTCTTTCTTGCTCTTGCTTCTCTGCTGGGAGGAGAGAGACCGAGCGGGAGGGCACCGGTGGCCGGTGACGGCGCGGCACGGGCTCGGCGGCGCAGCGCCGGCGGTGGCGCGGCGCGCGGGACGGCGCACGACGCCGCGGGCGCGGCGGCGCGACGCATAGGCGGCGCGGCGGCTGCGGCCGGGTGGGCTCGGCTGCGGCGCCCGGAGCGGCGCCGACGGTGGTGCTGCACGCGCGCAGCGGCGCGGCTGGGGAGGCGCAGGCCGGGCGGCGGCTGCGGCCATGGCTGGCCTCGGCCGGGAGGGCGCCGGCCGAGCGGAGCGGCGGCACGGCAAGCTCAGCGCAGCCCGGCGCGCGGCACGGCCAGGGGTGGCGTTGGCTAGAGCGGCATCGTGTCGGCTGGAGCGGTCGGCTGCTCGGCAGGGGCGGCACGGCCGAGTGGAGGCCGAAGCGGCTTACGGTCGTCCAGCCGGCTCGGCCGGACGACGGCCGGGCTGAGCGTTCGGCCAGGCGGCTCGGCCGAACGACGTCGACGTTCGACCCGTCGTTGTGATGGCAACAGCCACGGTGGTTTGGGATGGAGAAGAGGCGGCGACAGTGGGAATGGGAAAGCTTGGAGGCTGAGGAGGACGACGACGGGGCAGTGGCTTTTATAGCCATCGCGGCCGGCGGACGGCGACAAGGCGGCTCGGCCGAGTGGGGCCGACGATCCTGTTCGGCGGTCGTCGTCGGCAGGGAGGCACAGTAGAGCGAGGACAGTGGCTGGTGCGGTATGGGTGAGCTCGGTTCACACCTTTCGGCGTGGACGAGTGACACCGGCGAGCTCGTCGCGGTGCCATGGCGCACTGGACCATGTGCAGAAATGGCCGTTTGCTCGGCGGAGAAGGCGGCGACGGTGCCTAACCATGCTCAGTGCACAGTGCAGGACGGTGCCTAATCTCCAATTTGCAGGGACGGTGCCTAACCATTGTTTTGGCATGGGACTGAGGAGGCAGAGAAATGAAGGACGTGTGCATGCGTGCATGCTGGGAGAGGATGGATGTTGCTTGTTGCTGCTTCATGTGTTCAGGAAAGTAGATGAGTATTTTGGCTTGCAGTGAATGGAGTGTGTAGAAAGCAAAATAATTTAGAATGGGTAAAAATTTGGACGAGCGATTTAGGATGCGTCTCGGATTCAAAAATCCGAACACGAGGATTTTATTTGGAGAAAAGAGGAATAGAAGGAAAAAAACTCGGCTTTTGCCGGTTCTGTCGGTGCACGATTAAATTTGACGAGAGAAATGGCCGTCGAATTTTGATATGTAACTGCACAAAAATATTTGTTGGCGGTAGGATTCCGGAAACAAATATTGCTAGGATCTCCGGATAGAAGGAAAATTATTTGGAAAGATATTTTGGAGGGAACGGATTTGGCGGAGAATGTGAGTTCACAAGAAAAGAATTAATTGAGATCTTTGGCATATAATCCTAAGTACACTCAAAAAACCAAATTTTTGAAAATCGGTTTTTGATAAAATAATTTTTTTTGACGGGCGAAAATCAGGGTGTTACATTATCCCTCAACCACTCGAAGACAAATTGGAGAGATGGTGAGAGGATGACTACCACCGCCGGTCGAGGACCAGGTGTAGTTATCTCTCAACTACTCGAAGGCAACTTGAGGAGGTGGAGGGAAATTGCTACAATCGCTGGTCGAGGACCAGGTGTAGTCATCCCTCAACCACCCGAAGGCAACCCTGATAAGTGGTGAGAGATTATTACAACGTTGGTCGAGGACCAAGTGTAGTCATCTGTTGACCACCCGAAGGCAACTGATAGGTGGTGAGAGATCGCTACAACGCTGGTCGAGGACCAGGCGTAGTCATCTCTCGACCACTCGAAGGCAACTGATAGGTGATGAGAGATCACTACAACGCTGGTTGAGGACCAGACGTAGTCATCTCTTGACCACCCGAAGACAACTGATATGTGGTGGGAGATCGCTACAACGCTAGTTGAGGACTAGGCATAATCATCTCTCAACCACCCTAAGGCAAATGATAGGTGGTGATAGATCGCTACAACACTGGTCAAGGACCAAGCAAAGTCATCTCTCAACCATCCTAAGGCAACTGAGGCTGAGTTCGGTTCTTACTCTTCCCAACTCACCTTCCTCGTTTTTCGCGCGCACGCTTTTCAAACTACTAAACGGTGTGTTTTTTGCAAAAAGTTTTTATACGAAAGTTGCTTTAAAAAATCATATTGATCCATTTTTGAAAAAATTTTTAGCAAATACTTAATTAATTATGTGCTAATGAGTCGCTCCGTTTTACGTGCAGGAGAGATTAACTCTCAACCCCAACTTTCAAACTCAGCCTGATAAGTGGTGAGAGATCGCTACAATGCTGGTCAACAATCAGGTGTAGTTATCTCTCGACCACCCAAAGGCTACTGATAGGTGGTGAGAGATCGCTACAACGCTGGTCGAGGACCAGACATAGTCATCTCTCGACCACCCTAAGGCAACTGATAAGTGGTGGGAGATCGCTACAACGCTGGTCGAGGATCAGACATAGTCATCTCTCGACCACCCTAAGGCAACTGATTGGTGGTGAGAGATCGCTACCACTACACCACAACACCAAGATTAGGGATGGATGATCTGACGGTAAAGGCAGATACAGCGACAGACGATCTGACGCTAAATACTTATAGCGACAGACTTCAGCTGCCGGTGTAAGTCCTGCCGGTAAAACTCTATAGCGTCAGACAGTACTTTTAGCGACAGACAGTCTATTGCACCGAAAATCTATAGCGACAGATAGTCTGTTGGTAAGTTTCAGCGACAGATACTCTATCAGAAACCATATACCGACAGATCATCCAAACAATCCATGTACTTATAGCGTCAGACTGTTCAACAGTACAATTCAAATATCAAAAAAAAAATAAATGCAATTACGAAACCCATATTCAAGCTTAATGTCCACCACATAAAGATATAAGCACTATATATATATATATATATATATATATATATATATATATATATATATATATATATATATATATATATATATATATATATATGTATGTATGTATGTATATGTATACATTTAATTTATTACTGACAAGCAAATATAGTCTTCCCACGCCCAAAGAATTGATATTTATTATCAATTTATATTATATTGCTTTATTGGTCAGGCTGCCCATGACCACCTAAGTATATATATTGCTTTATTGTTCATATATTTGCGAATGACCAAAGTATGAATTTGAATCAATCCAAAATACAAGGACAGTGAAGGACATTTCACTATTAAAAATATTGTGGAGAATATTGCTTTCGGCGGAAAAGAAAGGCGCAGGTACAGAGGTGTCTCCACCTTGGCCAATTCAAGGACAAAGTAAAGCCAAAAAGAAGATAAGCATCTCCATGGTGCGAGCCAGCTCGTGAAAATACAGTATCTAGAAGATAAGCTTGAAGCACA
Organism: Oryza officinalis; assembly: GCA_008326285.1. Classification (NCBI taxonomy): domain Eukaryota; kingdom Viridiplantae; phylum Streptophyta; class Magnoliopsida; order Poales; family Poaceae; genus Oryza; species Oryza officinalis. The sequence continues at coordinate 43,945,686 of BDMV01000006.1, read as the reverse complement.
GTCGAGCCTCTGGAACTCCTATAAAAGGAGGGGTTTGCTCAGCTGAGAACAACAACGAAGACACCATTCAGAGCAAAGCTTCCAAGCGCGCTCTCACCCTCCATTCCACCGTTCTTAGTAGTAGTGACTTTAGCCTACCTTGCATAGTATATTGAAGCAAGGAGTTGTGATATAAAGCTGTGTAAGGTAAGAAAAACTTGTTTGTATCTATCTTCGGGGTTCCCGAAAGGGAAAACCGTATGTAAGCTTATCTGTTTAATATGAAGTAATTTTCCTTGAGTATTCCTGCACAATTGTTCTAGACAAGTGTTTATGCTAAGGACCCTATAGGAGAAACCTCTTCGGTTTGTTCTCGTTTTTAGCCTGCATCTTGCATAGGCATCTGGAGGATCGGTATCCGTAGAGAAGTGTTCCCTTCGGGTGGAACTGCCTGGGGAGACGATAAACTCTTAGCTAGAACAAGTGTGACTTGGAATATCTTTTTAAGTTGCTTCTAAAAGGACAGATAGGTGAGGCATACGGTGAGTACCGAGTAGGACTTTACATCATCTGAAACAAGCTTCTGAGGCTGTCTAAGTAGGATTCGCCACCCTGCAAAGATCCTGAAGTTAAAATATCTCTCGCAGTGAACAGTATTGAACAGTAATTTGAACAGTAAACTGAATAGTATCCAGCCGAATAAACAGTAAACTGAATAGTATCCAGCCGAATAAACAGTAAACTGAATAGTAATCAGCCGAATAAATAGTGTTTTTGAACAGTAACGATTAACGTTACCTCCATTTTTTAATTTTCAAGGTTCTTGAATTTTTTGCCCGTAGCATAAGTGGTATCAGAGCCAATCATCATTGAGAAATCAAATTCAGAAGCTAATATTGGAAAGGTAATTACTACCAAAGATAATCTGAATATAAGGTGTAGACTAAATCACATTGAAGACCATAGTTGGCACTCTAACAATAGTCAATTAAATTTAATTGTTGATCTGATATATAATTTTTATATAAATTGGGATAAAAAGCAGGAAGATTTAGAGCGAAGGATTGAAGATTTGTTTAAAGAACAAAAGCAATCTGAAGAACAATATTTGCTTGTCAGTAATAAATTAAATTCAGTGCTAAAAGTGCTAGAGGAATATAAGATAAGGCAGAATAAGATATTACAAAACAGTGACTATATCAAAGAATTATTAGAAATAATAAATTCTAGTAAAGGAAAAGAGATAGTTTTGGCTTCAACAGGCATAATTACCTCTTCTCAAGCTATTAATTCAGAAAAATGGACCTATCTAGGAGTTTGTTTAGAAGAATAGCAAGCAGAGACGATAAATCTTTAAGTTGTATTGATAAACAAAAAGGTAAAAATGAAGACATAGATGAGCTTGAAGATATTGCAGAAGTAGACAAACAGCTCGAAAGATATCAAAGAGATACTCTGAGGGCAATAAGACCTCAACAAATATATTGCATGGGATTTTTTGAGAATAAAAATGGGTTATACAGAATATCTAGAGAAGTAGAGTTAAGCGTTTTAACAAAGCCAGTTGAGTTAAAACTTGTAGCCAAGGAATTTGAAAATGGATTAAAGTATTCAGGGTATAAATATATTCACCAAGGTATGTATATAATAGGAATCAAAGGTATGACAAGAAAGAAATTAGGAGCTAAAGTTTTAATAACTCTGTTAGATAAAAGGTGGGACACAATAGATAAAGCAGCATTAGGATTTTTAGAAGGTGATATGAATGAGAATATGTTGATAACATATATAGCCCCAGATCTAATGATGCCTATAAAAGAATTTATAGATAAAATGAGTTTTGGTTTTCAAACAAAGGGATACGAAGAATTTAAAGGAACAAATTTGCTAGTAAGCATAGAATTTATAGGAAGATTAACTAATAGAAGTGCCTCCAAATACAAAATAAATGTAAATGACGTGATTGAAAATATGCACTCTAAGGGAATAACTTTCATGAGCCCTTTAAAAATAAGTTCTGAAGAAAGGGCAGGAGAAGAATGGAAAATTAGTGATTTAATTCAAAGCAAAACTTTGAGTCAGCCTGAAAATTATATAAGTTATCAAAACAGTAAAGGGAATACCAGCATTAGATTCTTAAATTACAAACCCAGAACCACAGATGACTTAGAAACAGAAGCATCTGATAGAAATATAATAGATAATAGAAGACATAGTGTTTCAGAGTTTATGGAAAAATTAGATCAAGAAAGTGAGATAAAATATTACGAAAATAAATTAAAGGAAATAAATGAAGAATATAATAACTCTATGAAGAGTGAGTGGCCTAAAATAAGAGATAAAGAACTTTATTTCTATAGAGAATTAGCTAGAGTAAAGAAAGTAAAGAAGAACGAAGATATGGCAATAGAAGTTTCAAAAAACCAAGAAACCAAGATAGAACAGATAAAGAAGAAAGAGCAAGATAAGCATGGCAAAGAAGAGCGAAATCTTGGTAAAATTTTAAGTGAAGAAGAGCAATGGGCAGAGAATGAAAAATTATTTCTTGAAAGTTATGAAGAAGAAATTAATCTGATAAATGAGATAGAGAATGTAGAAAATGAAATAGACAATGCAGAACAATATAATGATTTTATAAATACATTAGATGAAGTAGGGTTACATAATCTTGATAATGCAATGGAAGCTATGGAAGTGGATTTAGGAACAGGAAAGAGAAAAAGATATGGAGAAGGTACTGTGAAAAACGAAGGAGAAAGAGAAAGACCAGCTAGGGCAGCAGGAAAATGGCCCCCTGATAGAGAGGAATTTTCATATAACTATATACCAGGACAATATAGGCACATGGGTACTAAGAGAAGAGATTTTGAGAAGCCTGTTAAATTTCAAAACCAAAGAAGTGATGGAGCTATATTAAATTTAGCCGCACATGACCCTATTGATTGGCCTAATATTATTAGCATTTGGAAAGGTTTAATAGTTCAAAAATATATACAAAACCAGCACAATATAGGAAGTAAAGTTGAAGATATGACAACCTACTTAGAAACATTTTTAGGTGAATCTGCTAAGGTTCTATGGGAACAATGGGTTGAAAAGAATCCTAATAATTATGAAGAATTGAAAAGAGCTGGTAGTAATCCGCATAATTTTGCAAATGTTATATCTAACATTATTATAGCTGAAGATCCGGAATTAGGTTATACAACTTTGCAGAATGAAAGGTTAAAAGAGATAGAAAAATTAACGTTAACAAGTTGGAAAGGTATAAAAGAATTCTCCCAACATTATTTATATAATGCTACAACTGCTAAACAAGGATATAACAGGGGAATAGTTGAACGTTACTTCAATAAATTACCTGACCCACTAGGAAGTATGATATTTGAAGAATATAAAAAGGAAACTGAAGGAGCTGAAATCAATATCTCTCAAGCCATAACTTTTGTGTTTAAGCAACTAAGAAAAATATGCACGGGTATCCAAGCCCAAAGATCTATGAAACACTCTGATTACAATTTCTGCAATAAAATAGTTCAAATACCCTTGTCATATGGAGAAGACAAGCCTAGAAGTAAAAGAATTTATAAACATCAAAATAGAAACAACAATAATATTAGAACAAAGAAAAGGTATTTCTTAAGAAGATCAGATAATAGAGCACCCTTCTTACATAAAAGAAATGTAAGAAGATATAATCCAAAGAAAACCTATGACAAAACATGCAGATGTTTTATATGCAACTCTCCAGATCATTTAAGTAGAACATGCCCAAACAAAGATCAAAAGAGATATTCTAGTAAATATGAAGAGCAAGAGAGGGTTCTAATTATAGATAGCGTAAACGAAAACATATTACTATGTGATGATGAAATAAAAGATGACGAATCAATATATTCTATCATAGAAACAGACGAAGTTGAAACCATCAACGAAGAATATGAATCATCCGAAGAAGAATTAGATTTAATTGACGAATTAGCAGGTTTAAAGGTTGAAATGATGGATCAATTAAATTGTGAACATGATTGGATTAGAGGAAAGGGTGACTATAATATCAAATGTGCTTTTTGCATATATTACCCAAGCCAAGAAAATAGAGTGACTTGTAGTATATGTCTAAAACAAGCTTGTGCTGAATGTATAAAAGCAAATAAACAAAAATGGAGAAAGGAAATAGAATTAGAATCAGATGAAAAGACTTTATCTAGTAGAGTACGAGTGTTAGAAAATAGACTAAATAAACTAGAAGTAGAATTAGAAAACCTAAAAAATAATTGTGATATTAAGGCATTACCAGAGAATAAGGATATACAGAACACCGAATTCAAAGAGCAATTGATAACACTAAAAGACAGTAATACTGCTAAAATAATTCAACTAAGAGATGCCATAACTAATTTTGGAAATAAATATATAGTAAAATTGCCTTTCAAAGAAATATTAGGTATAAGAATCCCTGTTAAAGTAAAATTGACACCCAAAGTATCTTATAAAATATTAGCACTAGTAGACACTGGGTGTACAAAGAATATTATTCATGACAAATATTTCTTAAGATGTCCTGAAATAGTTCACACAATTGACGACAATAAGGCAGAAGTTTCCACAGACATGTCCGGAATAAAGAAAATTCATAATCAGTTAGCTTATAATATTGAGGTTTACGTTAATGCAACTAAATATATAATAGATGAGATTACAATAAGAGATTTGTCAATGATTAATGATGACATGATAATTGGCCTAAGGTTCCTTCAACAATCAGTACAAACCACAGTAATACATGAGCAAGGAATTACTTTTATCCCATATCAAAATAATGTTCCATATATCTCAGAGGTACGAAAGCGTGGTGGAACCTCCCCCAAACTCGACAACTTAGAAGTACCTAATCTTGAGTCTGAAGAAAGAATTAATGAATATGAGCTTAGTGAGAATATAGACAACTATTATATATCAAATTCCAATATAGAGTGCATAGGACTACAAACATTTGCACCAAATTGGTATAGGGATATTAAGTCTAAAAGGGATATAGAAAAAATTGTTCAAAGATTAGAAGATATCCAAATTATAGGAGAAATTCCTATGAAATATTGGGAAAAAAATACTATTGAGTGCAAAATTAATATAATAAACCCAGAGTATATTATTAAGACTAGCCCAATAGAAGCAACTCCGAAAGACATAGAAGAATTTAAGATGCATATAGAAGAACTGTTGAAACTAGGAGCCATAAGAGAAAGCAGAAGTCCACATAGGTCTGCAGCATTCATAGTAAGAAATCATGCAGAAGAAGTTAAAGGTAAATCTAGGATGGTCATAAATTATAAAAGACTAAATGATAATACTATAGAAGATGCCTATAATATCCCAAATAAGCAAGAATGGATTAATAGAATACAAGGTAGTAAATATTTCTCAAAATTTGACTTGAAAGCTGGATTCTGGCAAGTAAAGATGGCAAAAGAATCTATAGAATGGACTGCATTTACATGTCCTCAAGGACATTATGAATGGCTTGTTATGCCATTAGGATTAAAAAATGCACCAGCTATTTTCCAAAGAAAAATGCAAAATATATTTAACGAAAACCAAGAATTCATATTAGTCTACATAGATGATTTATTAGTCTTCTCAAAAACTTATAAAGAACATATTGCACATCTTGAAATATTTTTTAGAAAGGTAGAACAAAATGGGTTAATATTATCCAAAAAGAAAATGGAAATATGCAAGGAAAAAATAAGCTTCCTTGGTCATGAAATAGGAGAAGGCAAAATACACTTACAAGAACATATTTCTAAGAAAATTTTACAATTTCCTGACGCTATAAATGATAAAAGAAAATTACAGCAATTCTTAGGGATTGTAAATTACGCTAGAAATCACATTGATAATTTGGCAAAACTAGCAGGACCTCTATATGCTAAATTAAGAAAAAAATGGACAGAGATACTTTAATTCTGAAGACATTAAATTAGTAAGGGTAATAAAGGAAAAAGTAAAGGAGCTAAAACCTCTAGAATTACCCTTAGAAGAAAATTATTTTATTATCGAAACAGATGCATCGCAGCTTGGTTGGGGTGCTGTATTAAAACAAAGGCCTACTAAATATTCACCTAAGTCAGAAGAAAAAGTTTGTAGGTATGCTTCTGGAAGCTATAAATTAAAAACCGTAGGCAATACAGATAGAGAGATACTTGCAATAATCAATGCGATAAATGCTTTTAGGTTATATCTAGGGTTCAAAGAATTTACGGTTAGAACAGATTGCGAAGCTATATGTAGATATTATAATCAGCTTAATAGCAAGAAGAGTTCCACTAGGAGGTGGATCTTATTTGAAGATATCATTACTGGCAACGGATATAAAGTTATATTTGAACATATTAAGGGAAAAGATAATCATTTACCTGATCTACTCTCGCGATTGCCTATTTTGCAGGAATGAAGAAGTCCATGAATTATAATGGAATTGAATTCTTCACGTTTGGAGAAGACAATAAGCTCAAAGTATTCCCACCGAATACCTATAAGTTTAAGCCAAAAACCCACATAATATTAGATGAAGTCCAAGAATGCATTTTAGATAATTTCTGGTATCAATACAATAATAAGAGGGAAGAAAAAGGCTATATGCTATCAATATTAAACAGTCTTGCTGAATATTTTCATCTAATAAATGATATAATGCCAACATCAGAAAATAATGAAGTAATACAGCCAAAACCCATATATGTTGTTTTTGACGGAAAGCTTCCTGGAGTTTACATATCTTTTGAAGAGATAGTAGCCCAAAAAATAGATGCAAAATTAATGGGTGGATTGTCATGGAAAAAATATATAGATATTGATGAAGCTTTAACTCAGGCCAGAAAAATATTAGGAATAAACTACTACTTGGAACCAGCAGCAAAAGAATATATACATAAATGCAAAAAAGCCAAAAATAAGAAAGCTCCAGAGATCCCATATTGTTCAAATATTAAGAATGAAGGATCATCCCAAAAACCTACGTATAAGGAATGCTTGACTAAGGGAGTAGATCCTTTGGATGGTGAATATATCGATTGGAAAATAATTGAAAAATTTGAAGAAGCATCCCCCCAAATTAAAAAAGAATTGAAAGAAGAAATACTTAAAGAATTAAAGAAAGAAATGAATGATAAATTTGAAGAAATGAAAAAAGCATATGATGAAAAATTTGAAGTCTCCTTTTCTGATGTAGATACTATGGATTTAGGTGGTCATGGGCAGCCTGACCAATAAAGCAATATAATATAAATTGATAATAAATATCAATTCTTTGGGCGTGGGAAGACTATATTTGCTTGTCAGTAATAAATTAAATGTATATATATATATATATATATATATATATGTATGTATGTATGTATATGTATATGTATGTATGTATATGTATGTATGTATATGTATGTATGTATGTGTATATATATATATATATATATATATATACATATCTTGTCTTGCACACTACATCATCCAACAAAGTCAGCCATACAACCTTGTCTTGCATGCATCATCCAATAAAGTCATGAGGCACCAAAAGCTTACATGAGTAATTGCCTTCCAAATATACTCCTATGTGCTTTTTACAAGTGGTCACTATGTTTGTACATAGTCTATGAATGTAAATTTAGCGGCATACGTGCAGTGCCCTTGAGAGGTGTACTAGAAGCCTTCTTCCTGCATTCCTTTACCTATCACAGATTTGTTTAATTAGGAACATTATTGGTCATGCATCACAAATCAAACCAAAACGAGAATTATGTCAAGTCAAGTTTATTACTTTATTGAATGGCCATGCAATGTTCATATTGAGAGCACTAGCCATAGTCTGCATCTCGCCATAAGTCCGAGGCAGCATAGCATCCTTTTTCATCACAACATCAACTACCACTTCGCAGTATTCATTACCAAGAGGCTGGCCTCCTACAATGGTGTTTGGATTAGTTGAAATGACGGTTCCCTTAGCCACAGGCAACTCAGATCTCAATACAGCATATAATATCACATCCTTTCCAACCTGAAATAAGTGATGCACCCATAAGAATGTTAGAGCAAGGCGTGTATATGAAACCACAAAAGAATGCAGGAAGACAGAAAGATTACAAGGTCATCATGAAGGCGAGGGACATCATTTGTTGTTGTAGTTGTCTTGTTTATAGGTGGTTGGGCTGCATCATGTCCATGGGGGAGCAAGCTCTTGTCATTTCCAGCCTGAAGTAAAGATACACTCATGAGAGCTGGAAACATGGAACATGTTTAAAATCACAGAGAAACACTGCTGTAGCAATGCAAGATTACATGTTTATCAAAGCCTCGGGCTGCAACAGGCCTTGGGGGCAGCAAGCTCTCTTCTGTTGATCGGGCTGCAACAGGCCTAGGGGGCGCAACAGGCCTAGGGGGCAGCAAGCTCTCTTCTGTTGCGACCTGAAATAAATGATGCATTCATGAGAACTATAAAGCATGGAACATATTTGAAATCACAAAGAGAAACATTGCAGTGGCATGGCAAGATTACATGTGTATCATTTGCAAAGAAAGGGTGGATGTCACTTGGTGGTGCAATAGTCATGTTCCTAGTTGATTGGGCTACAACAGGCCTAGAGGGGGGCAAGCTCTGTTGCATTTCAACCTGAAATAAATGATGCATTCATCAGAATTGTAATGTAGGGAACATTTTTGAAATTAGAAAAGAGAGTATGAAATTTGATTGCTTCATGCACATTGATGGTGGAAAATTGTAGGGAATACATATACCAGGCCAAATGCTATAACTGCTAGTCTGGGTTCTATAAGGATTAAAACCATCGGTGGCAAATGCAAGACGTATATTTCTGCAATCCTTAGCAAACTCAGGATGTTTAATATCAAAGTCTTTCCATAGAGGAGAATCAGCAGGATGCCTAAGAACATAATCTCTTGTTCTCTCCTCATCGTGCCATCTTGTTAGAGCTGCTGTTTTAGAACATAAAAACAATCTTTGGAGCCTTTTCTTTATCGGAAAGTACCGAAGAACCTTCTTAGGAACCTTGTACACATGTTTCCCATCTAGACTCTTCCTAGCTGATTTCCAACGAGAAACCTTACAGGTTGGACATATTTCAGCTTTTTCATGATCCTTCCAATATAGAATGCAATTATTATGACAGGCATCAATACTAGTGTACCCAAGTCCTATGGACTTGATCAATTTCTTAGTTTCATAGTAGTTTCTAGGTAGTGTTGAACCCTTAGGTAAGACATCATTAAATAGATCTAGCGCAAGGTCAAAACTTCTATCTGTCCATCCTCCAAGGAGCTTGATGTGAAGAAGCCTAATCAGGAAATGCAGTTTGGTGTACTTCTTGCAATTAGGAAATAATTCCTGACTATTGGCTTCTACCAACTTTTGGAGGTCAACTAGTTCTTTAGAAAGCTCAGCGGAACTATTGTCTTCAAAATCCCCTCTATCATCTAAACCACATGCTAGGTCTCTAAGCAATGCAGATATGTCATCCTCTTCATTGGACTCTTCCACAGGATCAGCACCATCACCATTGTCGGTATTCACATAAGAGGAACTAGCTTCCCCATGTAAGTTCCAAGTTGTGTACCCTTGTAGAAACCCATCACATATCAAATGCTCTCGTATATCACTTGAGTCTCTCCAAAATGAGTTAACACACTTTCTGCAAGGGCATAGTATCTTGTCCCCTACCGCTGAATTTCTAAATGCAAAAGCTAGGAAACTGTTGACCCCTTGTAAGTATTCCTTTGTGTGCCTAGCATCACTATGGATCCATGATTTATCCATGAGTCTTTGTGGGGACTGAGCGTGTACCTGCAGTACTTGAATCTGTTAGCCACAAGCAATGAGAAGAGGATGACGTCGAAGCAGAGGTTTAGTGGGCTAGCTCCACAATACTTTCACCAAGGGGCCTAAAATGAATAAGAAAGAATAACTCAATTAAGCATGCTTGTATAACACTGGAAAACAACAATGTGTGATGCTTGGAAATTGATTTCTTCAGTAGCTAGCGAAAAAATTGATGCACATAGCTGCATGTGTGATGCAGCCTCAAATGCTACCATATATACATACATTCAGAACTAACATCACTAATAAATAGCTAGGAACATAACTTCTGCACAGAATCACCAATCGCCGCCAAGAGAAATTAAAGAAGCTTATTTTTAGCTTTCAGCACTTGCCACCAGAACAAGTAGAGTTGCTATCACTTGGCATTAGTCATCTTATGGTTAGCTTGATTCATTACAAAAAAATAAACAAGCCTAAATTCTTAGCAAACTGCTTGGCCTCCAAAAGAATTAATCAGGACACAATGTGCTATTATGTTTTTTTCCTCAACAATCGCTATTTAAGACCTGTAGATCGGCAGAACCTCTCAGACCAAAGACAAATGGTTGTCAAACCCAATTTATGGACACAAGCCATAAAGCAAATTCCTTAACCTGTTTCTTGTGCTATTCAGTAAACTTTCTCCAATCTGAGCTCCAAACACGACAATCCATCTCTTAAAAACTAACACAGCAAAAAAACGAATCTATATCCAGATTGCAAAAACAAGGGAACAGCCTAAAAGAAGATGCAGGAGTGGACATTTGGGCATACCGATGGATCTGCACCAAAAAATCGAATCAGGGTCGCGGAGAGGTCGGAAGCGCTCCCAATCGCGTGCTCAACCTTGGATGCCACAGCTGCCGCTGCTGTGTTCCAGCATGTGCCTTGCAACCTCCCAATCTGATGCCGTGTTCTATAACTAACAAGAAAGCAGTAGAAACGATGAGGGCAGCAGCAGAATCATTGCGGGTCTTGTGCCCATAGGGAGGAGAAGGCCGCACACCTGGATACCCAGCCCTAAAGAAGGGAGAGGACTCTGCAGCACCACCTCTACGCCATGGGGCAGGCGTCCTCCGTCGCGTGTGCACCAGGCGGCGTGGGTGGGGCTGGCGGGACTGGGGCGTCGGCGGAGCTCCAGGCGGCGTGGGTGGGGCAGGCGGGACCAGGGCGCCGACGGGGCTCCAGGCGACGCTACCTCGAGCACGATTAGGCGGGATGGGCAGCGAACCAGGCGGCGCAGTTGAGTGGGCAGGGTTTCAGGGCTCCAGGCGCTGGGTGTGGGCGAGATTTGGGAGGGAGCGTGGGATTTGGGAGAGGATGAGGCCGGGTGCTGAGAGGAAGAGGGCGAGATTTGGGAGGGCACACGGGATTTAGGAGAGGGCGGCGGCGCGGGCACTATTTTGGGCGGCGGGAGAGTCCAACGCTGTGGCGGCAGCGGCGGGATCTGTGATTTTGGGGAAGAAAGGGTTTAGCGTTTCTCGCTTAATGTGTGGGCCACGCTAAAATTATGCGCGCGAACTCAGGGTAAGGAGGCGCGCGAACTCAATACGCGAGCTAGGTGGGGTCCACCATTGTTTTAGCGACAGACAGATGGACGCTGACCGTCAGATGGTCTCTGAGTAATGTTTACCGTCAGATCCTCCATCCCTAAATAAAATTTTTACCGTCAGATGTCTGACGGTGTTTTGGTGTTGTGGTGTAGTGTACAACGCTAGTCGTGGACCAGGCGTAGTCATCTCTCAACCACCCCAAGACAACTGATAGGTGATGAGAGATCGCTACAACGCTGGTCGAGGACCAAGTGTAGTCATCTGTCGACCACCCGAAGGCAACTCTGATAGGTGGTGAAAGATCGCTACAATGCTGGTCGAGGACCAAGCATAGTCATCCCTCGACCACTTTTAGGGGCGCTAGAGTTGGTTATTACATGTGCATCTCATGTGGCCAACATGACTCACATACCCAACTAGTAGCATATCAGACGTCCATTCACAATTATGCCGGGTGATCAAGCCGACAACATTCACGAGGGGATTGTCCATAACAACCTTTTCTCAAATAGTCCGGATATGACTGGCGCTAAATGTGAGATAGGTTGTCGGTCTCTGTTGATAGGTTTTCAGTCCGACAACTCCGCATTTGTTCGAGAACATTCTTGATAATGGGGTGTACTCGACCGCTGCCTACTCGAGTGCTCGATTGTTCCTGAAAATTATTTTTTAGAAGACAAGATATATAGCAGAGAATATCGAGCGTGTACTCAAAAAACTATATAAATCTTCTAGTATTACCAGGATATAATGAGCATATTCAGATTAAATATCGGGTATTACGTAAACCGTAAACAAGCATGATTTATACAGAAGAAACAGAGTGAGCCCCCGGTATTATACCGTTGTCGGCCTAACATAGGAAGCGCTCGCACAACAGACATTGTATAAAAAACATGCTCTAGGTAAACATAATAAATTATGGATCTGGAAATAGGTACGGTAAATTGTATGAAATATTACGTACCTTTGTAGATACATGCCGGGTGTATCTACGAAATCAGTAGATTGATTTAAAAAATCAATATAGTAATTACCTTGTTTAGCAATGCTAACCAACTCGGAAGTAGTTGACCCAGATTGAAGCCTCGTAGTCGACGGTATTGAACTATTGATGTCTTTGAAGCTTGGTCGATTTTGATAGATTGAATTGTTAGCGACGATGATTCTGATCTGGTCAGGGAACGTATTCTGGTCGGGTCGGATCTCCTGGGACCAAAATCGTTGAAGTATCACTCGTCAAAAATTTCACAGCGGCGTTGACTTGACAAAGCTTGAGATGACTAGGGTCCCAATCCGTCGAAGAACATACTTCGGTTGGGTCGTATCTTCCTAAAGCCGAAGTCATCGAGCAGTTTGTCGTCAGAGAATTCGTCTCTTGAAACTCATCTCGTCGAAACTTTTTAGCACCAAAATCCCTCTACTTGGCGCGTCACTGTCGACGGAGTAGATCGCGACTACGGTATTTGCAGAGTATGGGGATCGTTGGAACCAAGGTACATGCAAGATTGAGGTAAAAGAGACGGGAGACAAGGATTTTTATACAGGTTTGGGCCCCTTAACTGACAGGTAATAGCCCTACTCCTGTTGACCAAAGCTGGTGTTGCTCTTATATATCAGAATCACACAAGTACAATATTTGGAAGAACCTAATCTAGTCATCGTCGACTTGGTGGCATGGATCTCCAACATGTAGTCGACGGCAGGGTAGTCTTCTTCCTCGAATATGAACTCGGCGAGATTGGAGGTATAGATCCCTCATGTCGGTCTCTATGGTTTTAGATTGGGTTTATCTAGGCTTGTCCCTCATGTTGGTGTGTCTTGGCGTATTGCTCTCTCCCTTCTCTTCCTAGTGGGCCTTGTATTTATACTCACAGACATCCTCTTGTCTAAATAGAACTAGGGAGATAAATATGGATACGATCCGAGTAGTCCTCATAGTTTTCAACTTGAACTCTGCTTCTCCTTCCTTATCTGAAACACCTTCCATATATAAGGTATGATTCTGTATAAAACTTGGTATATGGTGGGTCCCGTCGAGCCTAACCCAAGATCATTAGGTATGTCTTTTCCATAACATTGACAGAACTAGCCTATCCGGGTTCAAGTCCTAGACTTGACACAAGTGCTCATATTTATGACTAACTATTCTTTTAGTGGTAAGCGATGTACCCGTCGATAACGAGGCGCCTGTGATGACTTTGTCAATCTCAAGATATGCCGGCCCAATTTTTCAGATGTGCTCATAGGGATAGGATGTGCGTGTGTGTTCATAGGGATGAGTGTGTGCGCGTCATGAGCGCTTGTGTTTGTATTATGTTTCAAAAAAAAAGTCAGAAAGGCAACCCTGGATCTTTGATGTTGGCCATATGAATGAATTGTCATTAAGTGGAAGTTTGGCCGAGTGCAACTAGTATCGTGATCTTAATCCGAGCTTGGCCAATGGCCATGCAGCTCGATCCAACACTGGAGACTGTTCAGGAAGGAGTAGCTGAAGACTGTGTTCTATGGAGTGTTTCAAAATAATGCCAAAATACCCTGATGCATGAAGAGGGGAGTAGACAATGTACAATACCAGGAACAAATATATAATCCTTTTGTCTCTCTCCCAACAATGAGCAATTGAGCAGTGCTATAAAGAATTATAAATTCTAGCTTTCTCTTCTATTTTTTAGTGTTTAGATATCTCACGTTCTGTTAACAATACCATGTAGGAACTCTGGTTCAGTTCACCAAGTACAAGTGTCAAATGGTCAGTAAACCAAAATGGATTGAATTTCAAGTTTGGATGCATATATCAGATATATGAAGTGGTGTTTTGATCATGTTCGACCTACTGGAACATTCAAGATCTAAATTTGAGCTTGGCCATGAAGCAGTACAAATCTGAAAAATTCAAAGTTCACAGTAAACAAATATATGCTGGACGATCCGGTGGATTGACATGGGAAGCATCTGACGGATTAAGAACACATTAAAAAAAAAATCTAGAAAGAACATATAAGAGTTTATTTCTGTTGCTGCCAATATATAATCATCGTATGAACCTACAAGCTTGTATAGAAATAGGGATTATGAACAATCCGAAAACCTGCTATCCCTGCGAAACCAAAGGGATTGAGTTGGACACTTGAATCTCTCGAATTCAATTTTCCAAGCCCAACGGTTGAGAAATATGGGGATTGATGCTCCTCCTTAAACCAAACCAATGAAGTTTAGCCATGTCAACTGGTACTCAAGTTTTAGGTTTTCAGCAGTGTTGAGCTAGGACCTAGGAGTAGCTCAGGTTCTGAAAGTTGACATTGTACTTACTACTAAGCTGATTAGCTAATGCTGCCATCAGTTCTTCCAAGTTCTAATCAAGCATCATAACATCAACATAATTGAGTTCTTCCAAGTTCCAACATTATCACACATGCATGGCCAAAAGTTCAGAGTGAAACCATGGACTGGCTAGCAATTGCCACTACTAAGCTGGTTAGCTAATGCTGCTATCAAAATACTTAGGCCCTGTTTGGAACTTAGGATAGATGGGGATCATACCAATCCATTCAGATTTTCCAGGATTTCAGTTAAATTTCCCTCCACTATCCAAAGTGCAAACAAGGGTTTAGGGTTCTTCCAAGATACTGCTCCAGTCTATTATACTACACTATTGTCTAATGATACTGATTAGTTAAAGCAGCCATGCGTGAGCTTACTGCAAAACCCAAAACAGTGGAGCTGCACTACTGCATTGCACCGGCGATCGGCGGCGGCTTCATCTGTGCTTCTCCTCGGCCTTGATCAGCGCAGAGATCAAATTCACGGTGAGCCGCCGGCACTGAAGGTTGGTCTTGTCCTTCATGAGCGCATCATTCTTCAGCATGCCCTCCAGCCGCCGCGCGTCACACCCGCCGACGAGCTCCAGCAGGCGGCGGTGCCCCGGCACGTGCGGCGGCAGCGCGAGCTCGCCGGCGGCGGCGAGCTCCTCCACCTCCGCGACCAGCAACGGGTACCTAGCGCGCGTCTCCTCGTACTGCCGCCTCGCGCGCCCGCACTCCGCCGCCGCCGCCGGCGGCGAGCTGATCCTCTCCGCCGCCTCCTCCTTCCACCTCTTATTGTCGTTGTGTGAGTCCGCGTCGTCGTCGTCTTCCTCCTCCGGTATCGGCTCAAGCTTCGGCGCTCGCCCGCCTGCCTTGACCAGCGCTTCCTTCAACGCCGCGTTGAGCCTCCGCCGGCGAAGCTCGACCTTCGCCTTGACGAGCTCGTCGACCTCCAGCTTGCGCTCGAGCCGCGCCGCATCGTCCTCGCCGACGTGTTCCAGCAGGTGCCGGTGGCCCCGCACGTGCGGCGGCGGCGGCAGACCGAGCTTGCCAGCGGCGGCGAGCGCCTCCACCGCCTCGACGAGCAACGGGTACCTGGCGCGTGTCTCCTCGTACGTCCTCGCGCTCGCCGGGGAGCTCCTGGTCGTAGCGCTCTTCTTCCTCTTCCTCTTCCTGTCGTTGCGGGGCGGCTTCTTCTTTGCGCCGCCGCCGTCCTGCTCCTCCAGCACCGGCGGCACTCCCACGTCAGCCTTGGCGCCGGTGACGCCGAGGCTTTCGGCAATGGTGGAGAAAAGGGCGCTGCCCATCGGTGACGGGGTCTTCGGCGACGTCGCCGGACTCGCCGGAGGGAGAGGAGAGGTCATCGGCGGTGGCGGTGGTTCTTGGTTGCCGTTTCTGTGTAGCACGAGGTGTGTGCCTTGCGATTAGTGTGACGGGCACGGGAGGAGGTTGGCGGCTGGCCCGCTTGGGAGGATATGGGCCGTTGGATGGAGGATGGCGTCTCTCCGTCCGTCAGATCGATTCGTCTCGGAAGACGCGCGCACTGGTGGTTGTGCGTTGTGCGTCGCTTCGCTTCATCTCGCCAGATTTGATTGACGGCACGGCGTAATTACGGGCGAGTATTTGATGCAAATTTTGACTTTAAGGCAAGCTTTGATACCGCTCTCTCAGTTTCCAAATATAAATATTCTTTGGTTGTTTAAGTGAGATTAGGATTTAAGAAAAAAATATTCCGAATTGCTAAAAAACTATCGCAAAAACTTTCAAATGCAATTATAATACTCTCTTCGTCTCAAAATATAAGATATTTTGGATAAACATAATATATTCTAATACTACGAATCTGAATATGTCGTATTCACCCAAAATCTCTTATATTTTAAAACGGAAAAAGTATACAGTAGCAGTGTAACTACAACGTAATTACACTATAGTTATATTATAACTACATTATAACTACATTATAATCGCTATATAACTTATATATAAATTTGCATATTTTTTAATATTTATATATAAGTTATATTGTAATTATAGTATAGTTGTGATGGAATTATATTACAAATATACTATAGTTATATTTAAAAGTTTTCCACTACAAAACTTACGATAATTTAAAATTTTCATTATAATTTATAATAATGCCCGTTAAATCCAGGTTAAAAGGAAACTTCCTTTGAGAATAAGAAAAATATTAACATATATGTGATTGATGTGATAAGTATTACGCTAGGCCCATAGAAAATGACTATGTTTAGAAAACGGAGCAAGTATATTTAGACATACTGTTTTATCATTAGTCTAATTAAAAAACTATTCAAGTATTAATCTTTTCGTTGTTTGTCATTAAAGTTACTGCACCAATGATTTATTTTCTCGATATATAATAATTTTAAATAACATAAATAATCAAACGTTATGTCCTACACATACATTTAAAAAAACGTAGTAATAAATTGTACCATGTCCTCATTTTACATCCTCCTCAACTAGCCTAGCCCAACCTTTCTCCCGCGCACCTGCTTATCTGATCATCATGTCGGCCCCTCTCACAGTCTTCCTCTATCTTCGTTTGTGCGTTCATAAAGTGTAGCTGCGCTCACGCTGTAAGTACATGTTTGTGTTTGTACTATGTTTCTAAATAGAAGTATTATAGTTATTGGGATTGGACTAGCGGTCCTATTAGGAAAAACAAGAATCTCTACGGTCTAATTAAGTGAAAAGACATCGAGTTATCTACCCTGTCTCAAAATGTAGAGTAAGTATTTTTAAGGTGGCAACGAGTATTAAGGAAGTAGGTGAAAATGATTGGAGAATGATTGTAATTGATTGAGAAGAGAAATTAGGTGAAGAAATTGAATGGAGAATTGTTATGGTTAGTTGAGAGAGGTGGATGGCATAAAAATAACTTTAAAATCAAGCATCTGTGATAGAAACAACTTTATTTTAGAACGGTGAAAGTGCTAATTAAGCAAATGCATTCAAACCAGTAAAACTATGTAAAATTGGTCGGTTTTCTCATAAAATCTAAATGGCTCCTTATGCTTTGACTAGTGAATAATCAGCTGCTATCAAAATCTAAATAACCAGCTACCATCAAAATCATATGAGAAACCGTAAGATTTCACAACCATGGAGCCATTTGTACATGCTCTTAGGGGCTGTTTCGAATCGCGAGAACGAAAAAACGGAAGAATAGAAAAAGAAACACAGAAATCTGACTAAAATGTAGGTGCAAAAGAAAGGATTAAAAAACACATAAAAACATATAAATTGTTTGATTAGACCACAAGCAAAATAGAGGAACCGAATGAGAGAGACTCGAAATTTTTTTTCCAAGAGGTTAAAGCTCTGACTAAGTTTTCTTCGAAATTTTAATATGATTGTTCATTTTGTAAGAATTTCAAAGGATATGATATGATTTAATTATTCGTTTCGAAAGATTTCATATAAATTCTTTTTATAGAATTGAAATCCTTTTTTTCTATAAATGGAGCCCTTTGTAAAAATTTAACTGCTTTTTAACTAACAGTTTAACCGATAAAACCAAATAAACCGAGCACCTCAGCGAGTCAGCGGTCACCTTGGTGAAAAGCATCGGCAAGAAGGCAATCGCCTTTGGCAGACAATGCCCACGGAGACGGCGGAACAGGGAAAGGCTCGTCCGCATCAAAGTTTGGCATATTCGCCTCTGCGGGTGGGCCAGGCGGCCAGCTCCGACGAACAGTTGGGCCGGGCCGGGCTCGCCTCAGATCGGACGGACGCAACGAAGCGTTTCGCGACGTTGATCTGTCCCCTGGCCGAAACCAAACAAACCGTAGATTCGTGAAAGGTACGTGCAATTATTCGTGCAGGTCCACGTTAAACCTCGCTCTTTTAATATATGCAGGTTTTTGGTCTTTTTCGTTGCTGTTTTCATACACCGAAAGGAGCAAATAACTCCTTCAAATCACACGATATGGATTCCTTCCAAATATTTTCGAACACGAGAAAAAAAATCATGAACAGAAAAAATATAATAAGTTTTAAATGTCTATAGTCATACGAAGTTCTTGGAGAAGGAGTACAACAGAAGGCATGAATTGCTCACAAAATGTGTAGATGCTTCACATGAAAAGCACATGACTTCTCTTTTTGTTTTTTTCCTCCCAAATTTATGGACACGGATCCTCTGCAATACTACCTACAGTGACTGTGATTGACAGGTAAATCCGATCTCACGTATTAACGATAGCTATTACAGATGTAGTAATGCAGATAATCTCCTCTAAAAATACTTTTACACGTTTTTCATCTGTAATAGAGAGAGAACAAACAAAAACAAAAGAGGCGCAGGGAGAGAAAAAAACTAATATAGCCATAAACAACTCCGCCCGAGGCCGAGAGACCGGGAGACGCATCACGCAACCACGCCGTCGAGGACGACCCCCGCCGCCGCACAACTCCGCTCGCCGTCTCCTCCGCTCCCGCCTCCATTCCACCGCTTTTCTTAGAGGAAGCCAAGGTTCCAGCGCCGCCGCACTGCATGGCGTCGCTCGCCGTCCCCCTCCGCGCTTCCGCCACCCCGGCCGTCGCCGGCACCGGCGGCGGCGGCAGATCACGCGCCGCCGACCCCGTCAAGGTCCCATTCGCCATCCCGATCTCTCTCCCTCTCTGATTTTTTTTGTCTCTTCGGTGAGAACCTGTTCCTGTTTCGTATGACTGACAGCTGCCAGCTCATGCGCATGAAACTGTTGTTCATATGGCGATGTTTTTGTTTCTATGTGTAGGAGTAATGGAGTATTTGTACTGGTAGTGAACACTCGACTGTTTCCTATTTCAATTGCTTGTATTTCGCTTGATTTTCATCTGATTCCGTACTGTTCCGAGTTCAGTTGAGATTCGTTTCATGTTGGTTTAGCCACAATTTCGCAGAATAAAACTTGCTAGATTCCCACCGATTGATCGATGCTGCTGCTGTGTTGCAGGTGTCGTGCGTTAGGAGCAAGGTTACCTGTAGTTTTCCTTCCGTTGGGGCTTCGTCTTCACTGTGAGTGCCTCCATCATCCAGATTATTCGAATTCCTTGAATAACAAAATTTGACAACCGAGAGCACTAGTTGTTGGTGAGAGCGGAAAATTTCTGAGAGCAAAACGGTCTTGAACCCTCGTTTTTTCAGCTTGTGTTTGTTGTGGTTTGATTTACCTGTGCAAGTGCCACGAATACGGTTGATAAGTATTAGCTATAACACATTGCTTTTGCACTGCAGTGCTAGGAGCGTTGAGCCGGTGAGAGCAACTGCTACACAGGCACCCCTTGCCACCCATCGTAAGTTGCTCCATCCATCAAGCACTTAAAGAGATTTGCGCAGACTGCAGTGGTGTTATGATTAATTTTTTTCTTCTTTATGTAGAATCTTCTAGCACGGAGAAGACAAAGGTTGGTATCAATGGTGAGTTCCTCTTGTAGATTGGAAAAATAATGGCATCATCAAGTTGTTGTAACATATAATTACTTTTTGGATAGTTGGGCTCTGCTAGCTCAACTTGGAATGTTGAAGTGAACACTTGTACTTCATTGCTGCTGTGGGTGACCTTAAATTATTTTTGGTCTTTAATTTAGTTCTTGCTTCTAATGGAACTCATTATTCTTGTTATTGCAGGATTTGGACGGATTGGGAGGTTGGTTCTACGAATTGCAACTAGTAGAGATGACATTGAAGTTGTGGCTGTTAATGATCCTTTTATCGATACTAAGTACATGGTAAGTTTTGTTGCCAGATTTTGGAAAAGCACAGTAGGTATTAGGTCCTGTTGAAGTGGAACTGGTAATATTCGATGTACCTTTATATTATTTCTACAGTAACAGTGTAAACATGTTTAGCAGAAATGCTTGTTACTCTAATATGTTAATATGCCTCAGTACTCTTTTAGTTCTTCTTAGCTTAGTAAACATGCTTTGTTATCATTATCTGACTTGAGATCTTGAAGAGAAAAAGCGTCCCTATATGAGGTCCTTTACATGCAGCAGGTGTTTCTCGCAGCACACCAGACTCTTGCTTGAGAACATGAACCCAACCCATGCTATTCACGGTTTTACTACTTTGTTAGTTTCAGATAACCAGAATAATTCTCAATGAGAAAATTGACATGTTCACCTTCCCTATTAGACTCTCTTGTTTCCTTCCATTGCCTGATAACTGTATTGAGTGCTGCATCTTTAACCGTTTCATTTAGTCTTTGTAAGTTGTTTGATCGTGCTATTCTTCTTGTTCTAGGCTTATATGTTCAAGTATGATTCCACACATGGTCCATTTAAAGGCACCATAAAGGTTGTGGATGAGTCGACCTTGGAAATTAATGGGAAGAAAATCTCTGTTACAAGCAAAAGGTAAGAATATGAATTCTTCAGGTCTGGCTGAATCCACAGTTTTGTTCAAAAATTGCACTTGTGGGCGTACTTGACTCCTTGTATTCTTGTAATATAGGTTTGGGTTGTAATACCCCATGCTTTAGTTTTGCTAAAATTATTTGATGGCTCTTCTCCTTTCCATTTCAGAGATCCCTCAGATATTCCTTGGGGTAACTTTGGAGCTGAATATGTTGTTGAATCATCTGGTGTTTTTACAACAACCGAGAAAGCGTCAGCACACTTAACGGTTTGCTTCTGCATTTTCACAGCCCCTCTGCCCAATCAGAAAATAAACTAAGCCATTCACATGCAAAAAATGCTGAGATTTCGACTGGCTTATATAGGGTGGTGCAAGGAAAGTGGTGATATCTGCTCCATCAGCAGATGCTCCTATGTTTGTAGTCGGAGTAAATGAGAAGAATTACAACCCCAGCATGAATGTTGTCTCTAATGCAAGTTGTACTACCAACTGCCTTGCTCCCCTTGCCAAGGTTATTTTCCTGTTCCGTCATATCATTTTGTTGTTTAGGAAATATATGGAGCATTACTTTTATCGGCTCATGACTTTAGATGATGATTTTTTTATTTTTTGAACTTTTTTAATTTTTAATTTTAAAAACTAACCCTTTCAAAACTTATTTCCAAGATCTGAACCTTTTGGCTACGCCAGCCGGACTGGCATGGCAAAACAACACTGCCACGCCGGTCTGGCTGGTGTGGCAGCGTTATTTGGCCATGCCACCCTTGCTGGCGTGGCAAGACAAAACTGCCACGCTCGCTATGTGTGGCGTGTCAGTGTTGTTTTGCCATGTCAGGCGGGCTGACGTGGCCAAAAGGTTTGGATTTTGGAAATAAGTTTTGGAAGGGTTTATTTTTAAAATTAAAAATTAAAAAAGTTCAAAAAATAAAAAAAAACTCAGATGATTAGTACATTTCGCTGTGACAAAATGTAGCGCCATATCACCATGCTTTTCTGTATCATGGTTTCTACTTTTCAGGTTGTCCACGAGGAATTTGGCATTGCTGAGGGCCTCATGACAACTGTCCATGCTACAACAGGTTTTCTCCTCTTTTATACTTTTCGGTTTGCATACACAGGATTTACCACTCTTCTCATCTAAGAATTTATAAAAGTAGCATTGTTATTGAATTAAATGATTTTATTTGTTCAGCCACCCAAAAGACTGTCGACGGTCCTTCAATGAAAGATTGGAGGGGAGGACGGGGTGCTAGTCAGAACATCATCCCTAGTTCTACTGGCGCAGCGAAGGTTATTTCTGCTCAAGGTGAACGGGGGAATTCCTTTTTTTGTCAAGTTTCTCATATTCAAACCTTTTGCTTTGATATCAGGCTGTTGGAAAGGTCCTTCCAGCATTAAACGGGAAACTCACTGGTATGGCCTTCCGAGTTCCTACACCTAACGTCTCCGTGGTTGACTTGACATGCCATCTTGAGAAAAGTGCTTCCTATGAAGATGTGAAAGCAGCTATAAAGTATGCCTCCAATCTTCCTGTTATGTCCTAGCACTTTGTTGTCGCTTCATTGCTTAATTCACTTATTTTTTGTTGGTGTTTATATTCTGTTCAGTGCCTCACTCTATGCTTTCTAATCATTTCTGGCTTAACTTGTCTTTTTTTTGTTAGTATTGTGTTATCATTTCAAATGATTGGACCGAAGCTTGTTAATCCAACATAATACTTAACCAATGTTTGGTCCTTGTTCCCAGGGAAGCCTCAGAAGGTTCTTTGAAAGGTATTTTAGGCTACACAGATGAGGATGTTGTTTCGAATGATTTCGTTGGTGACACCAGGTAAGTATTTTCGTCTTAATTTTTTTCTTGAACACAGGAGTAAGAATTGCTAAAGCTCCTCTATATATTCCAGGTCTAGCATATTTGATGCCAAGGCTGGAATTGGCTTAAGTTCTTCTTTCATGAAGCTTGTCTCTTGGTACGACAACGAGTGGGGCTACAGGTGAGCATCCACTTAATGGCATAAAGCCTTAGCCGGCCCTTTTTACAACCTAGCTAGGCATTTTCCTGATTACTGCAGAAACTGAATGTTTCTTACGAAACTCGTGTGTTCCAAATGGTGCCTTACATGTATTTACCCCAATATCTTTATCTGACCTGAAGATGTTTTTTCTTTGCTCCAGCAACCGGGTCTTGGATTTGATCGGGCACATGGCTCTCGTCAACGCTAAGCACTGATGCCATTGATAACAGCAGATGCCGAGGATCCCCTAGTAATGTAGGAAGAGAAGGCTGAAAATTCGATGGCCCCTTCTGTATCTCGGAATAATATAAGCACACAGAACTCAACCATTGCCGACATGAAGATACATGATGTGTTATGACAAGCCGAGCTTATTTTTGGCCTGTTGAATTTTGTTATTTTGTTGTGCAACTCATGAAGTCCATGCGTTGGGGTGAATGAAGCAAGTAGCATCACACTGCTTGCACACAAACAAAAAATACCTGATTTCCTACACTTGACATAGTGCATTAACGTACGCCATGGATCGATATCTCCAAAAAGAAAAGGTATTCCGTATTCCTATCTTGATGATTCTCCCTCTCTGTCCATGGCAATTTGGGTTCCGATTAAGCTTTTCACGGAGCAATGACACTGACGACAACCGGCAGTGTCGCCCTCGGTCCTCCTCATCACATCCCATTCCTGCCCCGCCTGCCGTCAAGTGGTTTCTCTAGTGGAAGGGGCATCACGCCCTCCAGATAAACCGCGGGAATCACTTCATTTTCCCCCTCCTTTTTTGTGTCGTCTCTATACAATGATGAGCATCATGAGACTTGCCGGTTGCATTTTCCCTATTTTGAAAAAAAAAATCTCTAGTTCCCCATAGCTCATTAATAGTGTGAATGTTACTACCTCTTTTTTTTAAATGTACAACGCCATTGAGTGCTAAACGTGATGTGTGACGATCCATTTTATTGAAAAAAATATAAGTATTGTTTATTTTGTTGTGACTTATTTTATCGATTAAAATATACTTTAAACATATTTTAATATTTTGCACTTAATTTTGAATAAAACAAGTAACCAAACGTCATGTCTACAAATATTACGGGGAAAAAGTCATCCGATCTATGTGTGGTTTTCTAACTCTATTCCTCGATCTAGGTTTTACAAAAGTGTGATCATCCTATGCAAGTCTTAGATAATGGCTAGTGCTCACTGTACCACATAATTACTATTGCCAGTTTCATGATCACATTGCATTATACAGTATCAAGCGAAACTCATAGATAAAAGCAGCTGCCATTCGGGATTATTTTCCCGAATAGAGGAAAATAATAACTCACTCAAGATGGCAAAGTAAAACCATCAGCCATTATACAAGTTAATTACCGGATGATGAGCATCGATCACGCTCATAATCTAACATACAATAATGATCTAGCAACAAAAGTTTAGCCGATTAATTACGCAGCAGTCAAAACTTCCAGGCGTCGTTGGTGGGCTTCTCCGACGGCGCCGTGGCCGTCGGCCTCCGGCGAGGGGCGGCGCCGGCACGTCGGGCAGGAGCAGTGCGCCAGGAGCCACCTATCGATGCACACGACGTGGAACAGATGCCCGCACGCCGGGAGCAGCCGGACCCTCTCCCCGTCGGCGAAGTCCGACAGGCAGATGGCGCAGCCGGCGGCGGAGGGCGGCGCCGGCGAGGCGACGTACGTGGCGACGGGCAGCGCCACGACGTCCTCGCGCTTGAGCCCCGCGCTGGCGCGGCGGTGCTCCACCCAGCCGACGGGGTCGGCCACGGCGCGCCGGGTGCACCGCACCACGCACTGGAGCATCGAGTTGAGCCCCAGCGCGCACACCAGCGCGCACAGCATCGCCGCCAGGATCACCACCACGTCGTAGTCGAGCTGCTGCGGCGACGACGACGACGGCGACGGCGGCATCGGCTGCTGCTCCGGGGAGGAGACGTTGCTGCAGTTGGCCATGTGGGACACCTCCATGCCGGTACAACGACGACGACGACGACGACGGCAGCGGCGAGGCGATCGATCAGACAGGCAAGGAGAAGAGGAGAAGAGAGCTACTAGTAGAAGAGAAGTGAAGCAACCACGACATCGCAGAGAAAGACAAAGGACAAAACAAAAGGTGACAACTGAAGAGCTAGAGCTAGCAGTAAGCAAAGTGATCGAAATAAACTCTAGCGCCAATATGCTCATACGTTTGTAGGCTTTAAATACATAGTACACCCTTTATTCCATAAAAAATAAATCTCGTACGAAATATGACACATCCTAATACTATGAATCTAAATATGATATTTGTTCAGATTCATAATACTAGGATGTATCACATCTTGTACTAGATTTGTTTTTTTAGGGACGAAAAAAGTATGCATACAAGGCTTACTACCTCCGTCCCAAAATATAAGAACATAGAATCGGATAAGACTTGTCCAGATTCGTATTACTAACAAATGTCTCATCCGGTTTTTATATTTTAGGACGAAGGGAATGGTTCTTTTCAGATTATCGACCGGATTGTTGAAACATATTTCCACACTTAAAAAATATATTTTCTAAAGAAAACCTTTCTTTAACTATACCATATTGTTTGGAACATATGTGTTAAATTATTTAATTTATCCTTATAATTAGGTAGATAATTCGTAGTAATAATCCGCTCAATAGTCTGTTTCAAATGGTACCTTAGACTCATGATAGACAATTGGACACATCAAAAGAAAAATTCTATAACCTGAACAGTCTTCTGACAGAGTGATACTGGTGCTTAATCAGGACGTATCAAGTACGAAAAGGTATGAATACTGGTCATAGCTATACAAGTATTGGAACCAAAGCAACTGAACAACTTGCATGAGAAGAATCTGTTCTTTCCTTTCTTTAAAAATGAGGCGAATTGATTGATAAGGAGATCACACCGGTATTCACTTGCCCGAGATCAACATATAATCGACACAAGTGTGAGAATAATTCCTTCAATTTGAATCTTTATTAAAGGCTAAGCATATGCAAAACTGGAACAGATTTGACCGCTGTAAACATTACTTCCAAGATAAACGGTGTAACTACATAAACAGTAGATGCTTTAGCAAAGGAGGAAAAGGGTCCTGAAATCTGAAAATGTTCTTGTACAGGGACTGAAAAGAGAGTTGGTTTTTCAACCTTCATTTATGAAACAAATATATTTTCAGATCATATCCGGACTAGCTACAGGAAAAGATACAGTAGTGAAGGGCAATACAAATCTCGCATGATCAGTAATTCAGACTTTCAGAGCTTTAAGCCTTTTTGGAGAGAGAGAGAGAGAAGAGGTTTAAGCTGTTGAATATATATGTTACTGAATTTGCAGTAAATTCACAGGGGTTCACTGAACTGTGCTTTGTCAGTATGTTTGATCAACTCTGGTTGCACCTCTGCGTGAAGATTGCACTGCTTGTTTGGCAAATAACTGGGAGTACTGGCAATGCCATTATCGTATCGATCTAAGGCAGAAGGAGTAACTAACAATTGACCTGTAGCATTGTTAAAACTTGTCAGGCCAGCTGGTAGACAGAAACCCATGGAACACTAATCTGCTCAAGTTTTAAACGAATCTAGATTTATGCATCCAAAACATCTGACGCCAAGATCGTTCCAACTGAATTTCCCCGGCAGATGCCTCGCGGCACACGGCGAAGGCATTCTGAATTTCTGAATGTTTAGCTAGCGCTCCTCATTATCAGTTCAGAATACTAGGGGTTGGTGTTCCTCCCTGCTATATTGCTCTTCACCAAACTTGGCTGGTAGAACAAGTAAGGTGCTGGTGACATTGGTCACAAACAGTTTATCAGTTTTTGACAGATGAGTGATGCCAAGATGATTCCACAAGTTGTATGAGAACTAAATTATCACCATAGAAGTAGATCAACAAGAACTTAGGAACTGCAGAATCACAAATTCACTTCATAGGCTTCCCTAGCAGCTCACTAACACCAGCCTATTTTTGTATATGTTCAGCATAATAGCTCACATGCATTTTTGAACTTCCAATTGGTGGCTGTACAAATCATGGTTCTGAATACTTTCTTAATTAGAAACACATAGCCGCATCAAGGATTCAAGATCATCTTTATAGAGCTCTGTCATAATTTTATTGATACCATGCTTGCCTCACCAAACTTAATTCCTAGTTAGCTGTGCTCATCTTGAGGATTAGTAAGAGCTTCAGAATTTTCAAGGGAACTTTTATGGTACAACACAACGCACTGGTAGTATACACTACTAGTATAAGTAAACCAAAGGTTTAAATTACTTTGTACTTTCACTTAAATATATTGTAGTATGAAACTAAAAGGGGTAAAACTGTCTTTCTACACTATTGGTGATGGCAATTCTATAAATTCACAGCGTACCGTCGAACAACGATAGGTGTTTTCTTCGCTCAATCCCATTACTCATTCCTCATCATCATTCACCACGATGAGGCACCTCCGGCCACCGAGAGTTAACGCGTGCCTCCACCAACCACCACAATGGGATGACTCGATGGTAGTTAGGCACTAAATTATGAAATTACTAAAATACTGTGTTTAATTTTGTGAAAAAAATTATAAACTACTCTTGTTATAATGAAATATATACTACAAGCATATTATACTATAAAAGCTCTCATTTCAAATCGTATGTCCCCAAAAAAAACACAGGACAAGCTTGCGTAAGCCGCCAGTCACGGAGTCAGGATTTTTCTAGAGCTCAGGCAAACCAACAAGCGAGGAGTAGACTTTGATAGCTCAGCCATATCCGAATCCAAATTCCACCGGCACTAACCGAAGAACCAAAAATGTGCTCTAAAATAGTAGCAAGGACGGAAAATAAACCAAACACATGAAACATTTATCTCTCACAAGCACCTATAGAGGGGACTGCTATTCTACGGATCCAAATCCGGAACGGGATATGGCAGCGGCGCTCGTCGGGATAGGGATCATAATCCATACCGTTCTGAAACGATATGATGTGGTGTTCTTTTTCCTCTTTTCCTTGATCAACATGGAAATTTCTAAGTTGTATAAATTTACGTGGGAACTTTTAGCGGGTGGGTCTAGTCCACGATCGTTCGCATCTCGCGAACAGTTCGATAGGTTTTGTCGTTATTCGTTCTAATGACGCGTTTAAGCTCCTATATAGTACTCCGTATTTTGTTATTTCGGTTAGAAGACCAACCAATTGCTTTTTCCTTTTTCCTATTATCAAGTTGTTCAGATTGGATTTTATTTCTTAAAAAATATCCGGTGATGATTAGATCTTTTTTGTTTGTACTGAAATTTATACACTAATTAAACTTTCTAATTGCAAATATAATTCATACTATAAAGTTTATAAATAAAAAGTCTATAATATATAGTGTATATACATAAAGTCTATATATAAAAAGTTTATACACATAAAACTATATATATATATATATATATATATATATATATATATATATATATATATATATATATATATATATAAAGTTTATATATAGAAAGCATACATGTAGAGAGTTTTCATGAGAATAGTTCATATAAAAAAGTTTCCATTAAAAAAAGCTATAAAAGTGACTATAACGGAAAAAAATAATGGAAAAAACAGAAAATTGATATGTACGGAACAGGAGATTAACGTAAAAAAAGGACAACGAAAAATTGAAAATAATCACGTAGAAAAGAAAAACAGGAAGAAGAACGATACCGTACCGATACAATGCACCTGTCCCGCAAAGGGCTTATAAAAAACCTCAATTTACTCTTGAACTATGAAAGTAGCTATGCTTAGGGAGAGACAGAAGAAGTACAAAGATAACCGCATCAAAGATTGCAGATCATTTTTAACAGGCTATACTGAATTGTCATAATGCTACTGATACGGTGATACCATGGGTGTCTCACTAATCCTAATCCCTAACTACCCGTGCTCATCTTGAGGATTAGTAGAAGCTTCAGAATTTTCAGAGCCATTGCTACTACAAGCTCTTGCACATGCAGCTAGCTAATAAAGCAGCATGACAACTCTTACTTTGACCCCTCCCCGTCACCACCATCACGTCACGCCCACGTCACACGCACCCCCAGTGGGACCCACCCGTCATCCCCGTCGACCAATCAGATCCGTCGACAAAAACCCCGCGCCACACGCCGTGCCACAAACATCGCATTTACACTTACTATCGAACCACAGAAGCAGATGCGATGCAACGCAACGCGCGCACAATAAACCCGTGAAAACAACATGTGGTTAGCGTGCGTGCGCCCGCCACCTGGCCGCCCACAACTTTGCTTCTGAAACTTGGCAACCCATTGCAAACCAAATCAAAAGTTGATTA
>BDMV01000006.1:43714431-43916230 GCA_008326285.1 Oryza officinalis | reverse complement strand
TCAAATCACATGAGCCATTAGAGTGACCAAGAGCGAAAATCAAATTGAAGCAAAATTAGTATTTACATGGCTGCAGCAAGGATAGCTGAGCTGATCTAGTGACCTCTCTTAATTAATCGAACAAACATGTGAAAGAAATAAGAAAAGAAATTGCTCACGGAGAGAGAGAGAGAGAGAGAGAGTAAAATTAACTTATAGGGGTTAAACACAACTGGTGAATCTTTCTTGCTGTTCAGCTTCGCGCTGATCGATCTGATCTCTTCCATGCAGGGAGAATTAAAATTAACCGTTGGTTAATTAGGCGAAGTAGCCATTAGCGCTGTGGTTAGCGGCGGAAGTAGGCATCTGAGCTGACTGGAGGCTCTGCAGGAGCAACCTGTCCTCCGCCGAGCTGAGCGCGTGGCTGAACACGTGGCCGCCGCCGGCTTGCAGGTTGCCGTAACCGAACGGTGCGCCGGTGTACTGCTGCTGCTGCTGCTGCGGTCGGAGGAGGTGGTGGTGGTCCTGGAACGTCGGCCGCGGCGGCTGGAGGTGGTCGGAGAAGGGAAGGACGGCGCCGGGGAAGCCGTAGTCGGAGCCGAAGTTGATGACCGGCACGCCGCCGGGCCCCGGGAACGCGCCCGCGGGCGGTGCCGGGATGCCGGTGAACTGCTGCACCATGGCGCGGAAGTTGGTGGTGTCCGTGTTGAGCAGCGTCACGGGCGCGCGCCGCGACGCCCTGGACCGCCTCCTCGCCGGCTTCCCGACGCGTGGCCCCTCGACCCCCGGCGCCCGCGTCGGGCTCCCGCCTGANTGCCCCCGCCGGCGACGCCGGGCTCGTCGCCGCCGCCGCCACCACGCCGCCGCCGTCCGCCCCGCCGCCTGCGTCGCCGTGAACAGCCGACGCGTCGTGGTACAACTCGGCCCACTGCGCCAAGCTCGAACCAGTGTCACTCATGGCCATGGCGAGCGAGATGGATCGCTTGATCGCGTCGCGAATTCGCTCGCTTTGCAAAATATCGGAGGAAGAGAGAGCTCGTGTCGGGTGGAAACGAAACGGTATTTATAGCGAGAAGCGACCGGTCAAAGGCCAACTGAACTGGGAGACGATCTCAGCCGTCAGATCATACATCAACGGTTTAGGATCGTTGACACCGTCGCCGTCTCGAATACGTCCGACCCGGGAGAGCGGCCGCCTCGGCGCCTCCTCAGTCCTCTCCTCCTCACCCCTCACCTTCCTCGAAACGTCGCCGAGAGAGGAGGTGGTGGGTGGGCCCCACCCAACGCAGCGAGTGGGCCCGCGAGTGCCACGTGGACAGCCACCCTGCTCCGGTACGGCGGCGGCGGCGGCGTTCGGTCACGGCGCGCACGGCGAGCGATGTTAATTCCGCGAGGAAATATCGGGCGCTCGCCGTCGACTTCGTGGCGCAAGCCCGCACGTACGCACGCATGTCGCCATCGCGCGGCATGTGAAGGCGGCGGCAGGGGAGGCCGATGCCCGGTGGTGGTGGTGGTGGTGGTAGATCAGGCGAAGCTTCCGGTGAAGTTGCGTCTGCATGCATGCGGCGGATGGCGACCGCGACGCCGGCGAGGGGTGGGGGCAGTAATGCGTTTCGTGTGGATAGGGTGTCGTCGCGGCACGTGCGCGGTTTGAAGGCGGAGATCGCTGTCAGTATCCACCTCGGGGATCGCGTTTACATTCCGGCCAAACGGAAAGTTTCGCTCCCCGTTTGATTATAATGAAAACGAAGATTATGTGTGGACGGTGTTAACATATATTATTAATTAATTGAGTTTTAATTATTTTAAATTTAGAAATAATTTTATATGATTTTTTTAAAGTAACTTTTATATAAAATTTTTTTACAAATACACTATTTAGCAGTTAAAAAATCTGCTAACAAATACCGATGTAAAATCTGTATCAGCGGTTCCATCGATCGAATCAAAAGTTCTGGGTACCCGTTTTGGTTATCAAGCATATATTTCACATCCATTGGATCGTAGTAAGTACGCCTCTGGAGTGCAACTGCTGAAAAACCATCATAAATTGGGTGACACAAAGATTGTTTATCATGTGCTCAGTTTTATTGAAACTTATCATGTGCTTAAAATGATCTATGAAAAATGGTTTGCAATATAGCTTAATGGTCACAGACTTGGATCGTGCTTGCTGACGTCACTTCAGTTTAAAAGTTGAATCTTCTTGTTTCTAATTTACTTTCAACCGATTTGTTGATAAATCATAGAAAAATAATGAACCAGACAAAACTTTTCAATCTATATTTTCATAATTTGAAAGCAAAGATTAAAAAACAGACTATAAATTTATAATGAAAACAAAACTAATCAAAAATCAAACACCAAAATTAAATTCTAACTAGAAAAAATGCCCAGCCCACAAGTGAAGCCATAGGCTCAGCTTGCACAACCGAGTATCGTCTTCAACCTCCGGAAGGCAGTCCCGTGTCCATATGCCAAAGCGGATCCTCCCCATCAAATCCGATCGAATCTTTCTCGATCTCCCAAAATTGGTTGAGGTCTTTTGATCCACTCGATCTCCTCTTTTTGTTTTTTTCCAAAATCAAAACGAATCCGCATAACTCGAGATAAAAACGGCCGAGAAAGCTCGTCAGCTGGTCATCATCGAAGACTGAGATTAAATCAGTGAATTAAAGCCAAACTGAAAGGAAAAATCATGAGAAAAATAATGAGAGAGACGTGGAAGCAGACAATTAGAGGAGAAAACGCACAGGAAGACAAATCGATGTAGCGGCGGCAAGAGGCACGATGCGCGTGCGTGCAATGGATCGGACAAGGTAGAAAAAAAGGCAACAGAAAAAACCAGACAAAAAACAAAACGTGATCAGAAAAAACCAATGAAAAAACCGAAAGCGTGATTAGGAAAAAACCAGCGAAGGACGGAAAAAATACTGGAAGCTTTAATTTATCTATTTTTTAATTAGGTATATAGATATTTAAATTTTAGTTACGGCTTATAAATCCACGCGTAGATGATTAGAGTGTTACACCTTTTTTGTCACTTATGTTGCCTGGCTTTCTTTTCATGAAGCTTTAACACGAGCTTCAAAATTAGCTTAGCTTTTAAGCTGAAGCTGTATCAAAGCACGATCTTGTAAAGGTTGCACATTATATGTTACACTTACACCTTCGTTTGTGTGATTGCTTCCTCGAGAACGTCTCCTAGTAAGCATGGCCAACTACAAGTCAAGCACTAATGGACCTGATGAATTAGTGGTGACCACAATTAACGTTATCTCTAACTCTTAGTTAATTTTCTGATCAGGACCGTAGAGTGATTCAACGGCATGTACAGTAGTCGATCAGGGCGCCCATTTTTACTTGCACCGCAAGCCAAACATCGATTAATATACGCTTACAAAATTGGGTATATATAGCACAATTAGGTTAGCTCGTTCAGTTAATTAAAATGTTCAACTGTCGATCGTTCGAGGAAATACTGTCACATATTATGCACATGGTTTCTCACTTAACCAAGTGTCCAGACCACTGTAGAATTTTTAATCCTATATTTCGGCCACTGTAGAACAAATGAGCAAAACAAATTCCTCATATATTCTCACATACTATCTTTATAAAAAAAATCAATTTCTAGAGACAAATATTAGATATGTACTTGTCTCGTTTGTAGAAATTGATTTTTTCTTAGACGAGAAGTATGTATACTTAAATGAATGAGATCGAGGCAATCACAACTCGATATGCGATTAATAATTAAAATGAGCGAAAACACGTTTGTTTTGGATTTATTCTGTCCAAACTTCTAAATATTATTGTAATAACACTGGGCATTTTAAAATCCATATCGTTGTTTCTAATTAACACTATGATTATGATTCTATGACCAGAAGATATATAGGAGTAGTAGTTATTCGTGGATGGACGTGGTCGCGCTCGCGCGTGGACACGTGCATCCACGGACAATCTACGGTTATCCATCATGTTAATCTGCTCCCCACGAAGTAAGCACAGTATTAATTCAGCACAGTAGTAACTAGATTAGCATAGCTTAGCTACTACTAGGAGCTAGCATTCGTGACTAGCTGGGTTCCCTGTATTTTGACACATGGGTGTTTCTTGTAAATTTGATGCACCCCGCTGATTCGTCCACCTTTGTAGCTGGCCAGGCGTTGTGTGGGGCCCATAGCTAGAACGTAGACGGGTCCGTGATGTGTGGGCTGACGCATAACAGTATAACTCGATCGAGTCAGTCAAGCCATTGACTCTTTCTGATTTTTTCTTCTTCTTTGTCATGTCATTGTTGCTGTGAACTACTCCTGGACACGAGGTTTCAACTTCCTATACTCGTTGTTATAAAAGTTAATTGATATAACGAAATAACGACTAACCTCATCGATCGCTTCAACCATTGATCATTCAAAACATACCAGATGACAATATAGAAACGCACGATATTTGTCAACGAGATTCAGCCGAAACCTATATCCCCAGGGCTCTAACTATGGACGCTCCTTCCCAACCAACATAGCATCTAGCCGCTACGAGTCCATGGTCACGCCGTCATTATCTCCCTGTGTATCTACACTACATTTGACGGAGCGTGAAGCTCCTCACCGGAAGACCGAGCAGATCCCCCTTTGCCGGTTTGGCCGGGGGCGCAAGGTGAAATTCTTCACCCCTGATCTGTGGGATCCCAACGAGAAAAACGCGTGGACGCAGGCGATTTAGACAGGTTCGGGCCGCTAAGGAGCGTAATACCCTACTCCTATGTTCTGGTAGATGATGATGGAATCCAGAGAGAGTCCCTTTTTTTAAAGAGAGTCCCCCCTCTCCTAGGCCTAGGCCTCCTTTTATATGGCAAGGGGCTACCACATGGGCCACGAGCTGCCTAAGAAAGAGAACATTCTTTTACATTTAGGGCTATCCTACCGCCGGAAGCAGCCTCTGACAGACGCCACAGCACACCTTCGCTCGGTCAGCCGACCCATCCGGGGGACGCCCATTTCAGCCTTCATTAAATGGCGGATGATTTCCGTGTCCCGCTCACATTGGGAACGGGAAACATCTGATCGGAGCTGGGGTACCAACTCCGGCTGAGAGACGAGAGACAGAAGGCTCTCATCATTCTGATGGGACGGGGCGAGGCGTGCAGTAGGTTGCCTGGCGCGCGTGCGGTGCACAGGCATCCTGGCACCACCTAACCCGCGATCTGACCGGTCACGGACCGGATATGCACACGTCACGCCGCATTAAATGCGGCGTAGTGCGCCCGTCTGAACCGCTATAAATGCGGTTAGGTGAGTTCTGTCGCGCTCACCTAATCCGCGCACGTGGCATCCAAGTCGCAGGGGGTCGGGGCGCCCCAGGTCTCGGGGGAGAAACGGGAGCGGCCCGACCCCGGGGGAAACCGGGAGGGCAGCCGCCACGTCACCCTCGGGCCTGACCCCTCCGGAGGAACGGGCCACGTGGATCCCTGTGGTCGCCCATCCCTTTGGTCTCGATACCCCCGGGCCCGTGTCACCGACAGTAGCCCCCGGCGTTACACCCGGGTGGCCACACTCGGGGGGGGCACCCAGGCTTGACGCCACCCCTCGGACCTGGTGACAAGTGGGACCGGCCCCCCGAGGGCGAGCAGGACTCCAACGGTCGTGAGCCGCGCACAAGAGAGAAAAACGCCAGTCGACATTAACGAGCGGTCTCCTTGTAACCGCAACATTACTCGAGGCGGCGCGCGGATCGGGACACGTCGGCCCGTTTCGCCTGGGGACGTAATGATGGCGCTTTTCGCGGTAACCAAACGCGATTAATGCGCACACGATCTGCCCCTCCTCGATCGCTACGGTCACACGACTAACGCGTGCGCCGGAAGCGGGCGAGTGGGGTTAGTGGAGGCGTGGGCGCGAGAAACGAGGGGGCAAGGAGATGGGCGCGGGAAACGAGGAGCCGAGCGCGGCGGAGGCAAGGGTATAAAGGGCGCCGAGGAAGGGATTCATTTCCTTCCTCTCGCCACTTTTTCCTTGCCTCTGCCATCCGTGCCCTAGCTCTCTCGTTTCTCTCGTCTTCCTCTTGCCACACGCTTTTGTTCTCAAGCTCCCCCTCCGCCGGCGCCATGACGCGGTGCTCCGTGCCGCTTGTCGATAGTGTGCTGCCGCCTTCCCGCATCACCAGCGAGAGGCAGGCCGAGCTACCGCACCGGTTCATGCCGGAATCTGCCACCCGAGAGGTGGTCGCGCTGGGTGAGGGACGCCCAGCGCCACACTACCCAGAGCGGTCCGTCTTTTTCCTCTCCTTCGCCATGGCGGGCTTGATTCCGCCGTTCTCCACATTTTTCATGGCCGTTCTGGAGTTCTACGGCCTCCAGATGGCGCACCTCACCCCCAACGCGGTGATGACGCTGACCATCTTCGCACACTTGTGCGAGATGTTCATTGGGGTGCGCCCATCCCTTCGGCTGTTTCGGTGGTTCTTCACCGTGCAGCCGGTATCGCCGCCGACAGTGGTCGGTGGCTGCTACTTCCAGCCGCGGGGGCAAGTGTTGAACCGCAACATCCCGTGTGTCCTTCGCAAGAAGTGGGACGACTGGAAGAGCGGCTAGTTCTACACCCCCCTCCCCGACGAAGCGCGTCTCCGACTCCCGAGCCAGCCCCCAGCGCAAGCGCCAAGCTGGCGAGCGACGGTGGATTTGGGGGACGGCTACGACACCGTCCTGGAATGCCTGGCGGGCCTGCGAGCCCAGGGGCTCACGGGGGCCATGGTGTTCGGCGATTACCTCTGCCGCCGGATCGCGTCGCTCCGGCGACACGCCCGGGGCGCCTGGGAGTACGCCGGGACCGAGGACCCCCTGAGGACCCACCAGGGGCGTAAGTGGGATTGGGACCCCGAGGACTTCAGGATGGTGGTCCAACGGGTGCTAAACCTTAGCTCCGTGGAGTCATCCCTCATCCCTCGGGGGATCCTCCCCCTCTGCAGCGACCTGGAGCGCGTCGACATTCTGGCCATCATGCAGATGGTCGGGGCGTCGGGGGATCGGGCCCCCCGAGGCCATGATGGCGCGGGCGGCAGCCGCGGAGGGGACCAATCTACCCCCGGAGGGGGCCATGCTTCAAGGCCCCGCGGCGGGGGTTCGGGGGGCAGCCGCCCTGCCGATGCCAAGGGGAAGAGGAAGCAGGAGGCGACCCCTCCTCCATCTCCTCCCCGAGGGGGCGGGGTGGTGCACGTCAGCGGCAGGCGCCCGAAGGACGCCGCACCGACACCCCAGTCCGAGGGGGAGCGAAAGAAGAAGCGGCTCCGCAAGTTGGGGGAGACCGAGCCGTGCAGGGGGAGCCTCATCACGCCCCCAATGTGGTCATTCAGCCGGCCACCCCGCAGGTTCGACCTCTCTCCCACAGCGGCCACACTCTCATTCCCAAACCCCCAGGGCTTATTTTTGTTTACCGCTTTCTGTTCCATATTCTTCGTCTGCCTCAGCGAGATCCCGTCCATCCCCACGCGTCACTCCAAGGCCGGCCGGCCCGCGGGCAACGAGGCCGGGGAGGCGGCGACCGCAGAGGCAGTAGGCCGACCTGCAGGAAGCCACAGGCCGCCTACGGGTAGCTCAGGAGGCTGCTCGAGAGGCAGAGGCGCAGCGCGCGCACGAGGCACCGGCGGCCGAGGCTGTCACCCAGGTTGCGTCGGAGGCCGAGGTCGCCGGTGCGTCGAGGACCGAGTCCGCCACCCAGGCGGTCGGTGATGACGCCGAGGGGGCGTACCCGGGGCCCGACGCCCCAGGGGGCGCTGAGGAAGAGCCGGCCTCGGGAAAGGCCCCCGAGGCCAACACACCGGCCGCCGAGCCGAGCCGGGCTTCACCACCACAGGGACGGCCTTCCCCATTTTCTTCCGCCACCCCACTAAGCGCGGAGCCCCTCCTGCAGGCCTTAGCTACGGCCAACAGCACGGTGTTGGACGGGCTAAGCGCCCAAATGCAGGCCCTACAGGTGGAGCGGGCGGAAATCGACGCGGCGTGGGCGCGTGTCGAGGAGGGACGGTGCTCCGTGGAGGCCATGGTGGAGGCCGGCCGCAAGACGCATAGCCTGCACACCTCGTAGCTCGAGGCTCGCCGCAGGACCCTGGCGCAGATCGCCTGGGAAGTGGAGGAGGAGTGTGAGATGGCCCTCATCGCCACCGCCGTGCTCGACGAGGCGCGGGACGACTTCCGTCTCCAATACAGAAGCCGAATGTCGGAGCTGGAGGAGAAGCTCGACGCCGCCCGCGGAGTTCTCGACGCCGCCGCTGCCCGGGAGCGGCGGGCGGTGGAGATCGAGGCGGCGACCCGCCAGCGCGAGGAGGCCCTAGAGGCCCGGACCATGGCGCTGGAGGAGCGCACCGCCACACTCGGGGGGCGGGCCTCGTGCCTGCTCGTGCAAGAGGCCACCGTGCGCCGGCTGGCCGAGGCCCTTGACCACCGCGCCCGGGAGCTGGAGGCGCTGGAAGAGCGCGCCCGCGCCCTGGACACGAAGGAGGTGGCGCTGGTGACACGCGAGACCGCCTCCACTACACAGGAGGCGACACTGGCGGCGCACGAGGCCGCCTCCGCCGAGCAGGAGTCCGCACTCCGCCTCCGCGAAGACGCGCTCGCCGAGCGGGGGCGAGCCCTCGAGGAGGCCAAGGCCGCGGCGCAGCGGCTGGCGGACAGCCTGCTTCTCCGCGAGGCGGCGTGGGAGGAGCAGGTGCGCCGTAATCTGGAAGGCGCCCGCGCCGAGAGGGAGGCGCTGAACCAGCGGGCCTCCGAACTCGAGGCGCGGGCAAGGGAGCTGGACGCGCAGGCCACGGCGATCTGGCCGCCCGCCTTGCAGCCGCCGAGGGCACCATCGCCGAGCTGCAGGGCGCCCTGGACTCGTCCGTCGGGGAGGTTGAGGCCCTTCGACTGTCGAACGAGGTGGGGCCCGGCATGCTCCAGGACGCCGTCTCCCGCCTCGACTGCGCCAGGCGTCAGGCAGGCATCTGGCGCGGGCGGCACCCAAAGTACGCCGCCAACCGGGGGGGCCTCGCCCAGCGCCTCTCGGAGATGGCCGGGGACCTTGAAAGGCTCCCCGAGGAGATCGAGGAGACGGTTAAGTCTTCCTCAAGGGACCTCGCCCGGGGGGCGGTGGAGCTCATGCTAGCGAGCTACCAAGCCCAGGACCCCGACTTCTCCTCGTGGACGGCGCTTGAAGAATTCCCCCCGGAACCGAGGCCAACGCGTGTGCCCAAGTCCAGGATGCCGCCGGTCAAATCATCCACGGCTTCGAGGGGACGGCCTCTCGGCTCGTCTTCGCTCTTGACTCCGATGAGGAGGAGGACGACGACGATGGTGCCGACGACGACAGCGACGGCGAGGCCGGCGATCCGGGTGCGCGGGAGTGAGCCCCCGGGCCCCCGCGTATCTTAATTTTGGGTTCCTTCATCTTCTAAGGCCTTTGGGCCAACGCTTGTACAAACTGTCTTCATCTTATCTGCAATCAATCAAAATTTTAACTTCTATGTTAGTTATGCTTGCTATATGCACATGATAAGGATGGTCTGTGTCGCGATCCCTTTGCATCTTTGGCTTGAGCGAGGGCTCGTGTTCAGGCCCCAGCCTCAAGCGGCGTGGGTCGGAGCTAGTGCCTTGGGGAGATCCGCATGTCGAGACTGGCCGGGCCGGGAGCGCGGTGACCGAGGGTTATGAGGATCCGATTGTGGGCCATTGCCGATTCCTCCTCGGAGTTCACCGCGCCCCGAGGCACGGCTCGGTTCTGGGCCCCGTTTGGCGGTGTAGACTGCCCGGGCTGTCGAGGGCAAGGACAAGCACAAGCAGACTGGCTCATGTTAAGATTTTTCAAAAGGAAACGATAACACAGACGCAGTCCTTAGGAAATTGAAAATGCTTGTTATTGAAATGCTAGGAAAAAAATTAAACAAGTATGTGCATGTGGGAGCCCCCGGCCAACCCTGCATGCCCGAGAGGGACGCGGGGTTGGCCCGAGCCCGAGGGACGACACCCGACCCTCTCATGGGTAGAAGCGGCGAAGATGCTCGATGTTCCATGGGTTAGGCAGTTCTGTG
Organism: Oryza officinalis; assembly: GCA_008326285.1. Taxonomy (NCBI): domain Eukaryota; kingdom Viridiplantae; phylum Streptophyta; class Magnoliopsida; order Poales; family Poaceae; genus Oryza; species Oryza officinalis. Next base: position 43,906,186 of record BDMV01000006.1, on the reverse strand, counting down.
CCGTCGCCCGTGGCCAATCGAACCGAGCCCGGCCGGGGGACGCCGATCACTCTGTACGGACCCTCCCACATTGGTGAGAGTTTGCTCAGTCCAGCACGCGTTTGGACGCGGCGTAAGACAAGATCGTCGACACAGAGTGATCGGGCCCGGACATGGCGCTGATGGTAGCGCCGCAGGCTTTGCTGGTAGCGCACGGCTCGGAGGGCTGCGCGCCGCCTTCGCTTTTCCAGGTAGTCGAGGTCGTCTCGGCGAAGCTGATCTTGATCAGCCTCGCAATACATGGTGGCCCGAGGGGACCTCAGGGTGAGCTCGGATGGGAGGACCGCCTCCGCGCCGTAGACGAGGAAGAAAGGCGTTTCCCCTGTCGCTCGGCTTGGGGTGGTTCGGTTCGCCCAGAGTACCGCTGGCAGCTCCTCGATCCACGAATCGCCATGCTTCTTGAGGATGTTGAAGGTCTTGGTCTTGAGGCCCTTGAGGATTTCCGCGTTGGCGCGCTCCACCTGGCTGTTGCTTCTGGGGTGGGCGGGTGAGGCAAAACAGAGCTTGATGCCCATGTCTTCGTAGTAGTCGCCGAAAAGCTCACTGGTGAACTGGGTGTCGTTGTCCGTAATGATACGGTTAGGCACCCCGAACCGAGCAGTGATGCCCTTTATGAATTTTAGCGCCGAGTGCTTGTCGATCTTGATGACTGGATAAGCCTCGGGCCACTTAGTGAACTTGTCGATTGCGACATACAGATACTCGAACCCGCCCGGGGCCTTCCTGAAGGGACCCAGGATATCTAGCCCCCAAATGGCAAACGGCCATGAAAGAGGTATGGTCTGCAGGGCCTGAGCTGGCTGATGCGTTTGCTTGGTGTGAAACTGGCACGCCCTGCATCGTCGGACTAGGTCAGCTGCGTCGTGGAGCGCCGTCGGCCAATAGAAACCCTGTCGAAAGGCCTTGCCGACCAAGGTGCGCGAGACGGAGTGGGCTCCGCACTCGCCTTCATGGACATCGACAAGAAGCTCGATGCCCTGCTTCCGAGGAATGCACTTCAGGAGGACTCCGTTGGCCCCGCGCCGGTAGAGGGCCCCTTCCACCAGCACGTAGCGCTTGGAGATGCGATTGACGCGTTCACTCCCTTCGCGGTCCTCGGGTAGAGTCTAATCTTTGAGGAACGCCTGGATCTCAGCTATCCAAGCGACCAATCTTGGGGAGCCAGGCTCGGCCCCCCCGGGTCCCGAGGCCTGGACTCCCTCGGGGGCCGCGCAGGCGAGTCCGTCTCTCCTAGGGGGTCGGGTCGCGCCGACGGCTGGGCCAGCCTTTCTTCAAAGGCGCCCGGTAGGGTCGGGGCTCGCGATGAAGCGAGCCTCGAGAGTTCATCGGCGACCGCGTTATCCCGTCTGGGCACGTGCCGAAGTTCTAACCCGTCGAAATGGCGCTCCATACGCCGCACCTCGCGGACGTAGGCGTCCATCTGCGGGTTGGAGCACCAGTACTCCTTGGAGACCTGGTTAACGACCAACTGGGAGTCGCCTAGAACCAGGAGGCGGCGGATCCCCATTCCGGCCGGCACTCTGAGTCCCGCAAGGAGTCCCTCGTACTCCGCCATATTGTTGGTTGCTTGAAAATCTAGGCGGACCAAATATCTAAGGACGTCTCCGCTCGGCGAGGTCAAGGTGACCACCGCGCCGGCACCCTGAAGGGCCAGGGAGCCGTCGAACTGCATCACCCAATAGGTGGTGTGAGGTAGCTGCGAGGGGCTCATGTTGGCCTCGGGGGCGGAGAGTCCGAGATCGGGCTCAGAAGCCGGGGTCCATTCCGCCACGAAGTCGGCGAGGGCTTGGCTCTTGATCGCGTGGTGTGGTTCAAAACGCAAGTCGAATTCGGAGAGTTCGATTGCTCATTTTACCACTCGTCCAGTACCCTCTCGGTTGCGTAGGATTTGGCCGAGGGGGTAGGACGTGACTACAGTGACCCGATGCGCCTGGATATAATGGCGCAGCTTCCTCGAGGCCATCAAAATCGCGTAGAGCATCTTCTGGGCCTAAGGGTATCGGGTCTTGGCACAAGTCCTCCCAGGAGTGGACCGACGCGGGTGGCAGGTTCATTAGCCAACCCCGCGCCTGGCCCTTCAGGGCCAAGGGAAAGAAGTTCGCCATGACCCTGTCGTCACCCCCTGCGGCTTCTATTCCAGTCGTGTAGATCTGGAGAAACTCAGCGGGGTTGACACTTCCGTCATGTTTTTTGGTGATGGTGGGCCGGAACCTCGGGGGCCAACGGACATTCCGAAGGCTCGCCACGAAGGCTCGACAGCCGGCACCACCAACCGGGGACACGGGGGGCCGGCCCCCGTGACCGGAACGGAGCGGTGCCCCAGAGGAGGAGGCGCCTTCCGTTGCATGGGCGGCGCGACGAGCGTCGCGCCGGCTCTCGTTATCGTGCCGGGCGTCTGGCCCCCCATGCATATTCTCATGAGTCAGAGGCGTTGATGAGGAAACCACGGATGAACGGTGGGTGTCGGCCGTCGCCCGTCGTGCCCTCCACCTCGATGACGTAGAGCCAGCGGTGGCAGCGCCAGAGGACCCGGGGCGGAAGACCGCCTGCCAGAGCCTAGGCGCTGCTGCGCCGTCATGACCAGGTTGGCCACGTCATCCAGCCAACGTTGGACCGGGGTCTCTGGCTCGAGGACGACGGGCGGGTGGCGCAAGAGTGCACCCGCAGCCTGGAGCGCTCCCTGGGGCGTGCCACCATCACCATAGGTGAGGCGGCGACGCACCCCGCCTCGCCGTCCTCCTCCGTCACCTGCGGGCGGCGAGGTCGCGGATCCCTTGACTTCCTCAGGCGCCTTCCCCCGCCCAAGATTCCGGCGGGAGGGGGACGACGGGGTGCGAGCCCGATGGCGCGGGTTCTGCTCCCCGCCATCACCGCTGGCGCTTAAAGAAGGATCGTACGCCACTGCCTCTTCGGCCATAGGGCTTACCTGGCGAAGCTTAGCGCACACGAAAGGAAATGGGGGCTAAGAAAAACACGCGCGTGGCGCGCCAGATGACGGAGGGTGAAGCTCCTCATCGGGAGACCGAGCAGGTCCCCCTTTGCCGGTTCAGCCGGGGGCACAAGGTGAAATTCTTCGCCCCTGATCTGTGGGATCCCAGCGAGAAAAACGCGTGGACGCAGGTGATTTAGACAGGTTCGGGCCGCTAAGGAGCGTAATACCCTACTCCTGTGTTCTGGTAGATCTGAGAGTATGATGGAATCCAGAGAGAGTCCCCCCCCTCTCCTAGGCCTGGGCCTCCTTTTATATGGCAAGGGGCAACCACATGGGCCACGAGCTGCCTAAGAAAGAGAACATTCTTTTACATTTAGGGCTATCCTACCACCGGAAGCAGCCTCTGACAGACGCCACAGCACGCCTTCGCTCGGTCAGCCGACCCATCCGAGGGACGCCCATTTCAGCCTTCATTAAATGGCGGATGACTTTCGTGTCCCGCTCACATTAGGAACGGGAAACATCTGACCGAAGCTGGGGTACCAACTCCGGCTGAGAGACAAGAGACAGAAGGCTCTCATCATTCTGATGGGACGGGGCGAGGCGTGCAGCAGGCCGCCTGGCGCGCGTGCGGTGCACAGGCATCCTGGCACCATCTAACCCGCGATCTGACCGGTCACGGACCGGATATGCACGCGCCACGCCACATTAAATGCAGCGTAGTGCGCCCATCTGAACCGCTATAAATGCGGTTAGGTGAGTTTTGTCGCGCTCACCTAACCCGCGCACGTGGCATCCAAGCCGCAGTGGGTCGGGGCGCCCCAGGTCTCGGAGGAGAAACGGGAGCGGCCCGACCCCTCCGGGGAAACGGGCCACGTGGATCCCTGTGGCCGCCCATCCCTTTGGTCTCGATACCCCTGGGCCCGTGTCACCGACAACATTGTAGTACCCACCTCTCTATTTAAGAGAGTTGCCAGGTTATAGAGTTCTAATCTAACTCCACCCCCTACCATCTATTACAATTGCAAGTCCAAACTATAACCAAATAGGACTAGTATATTCGACACCTATTCTAACAAACTCCACCTTAACGAATATACGTCACCTAGAAGTAGTAGAATCACCATGTCGATCCACCGGTCCTCCAGACTTGGGTTGTCTTCTTTGCAGCTTCACCGCAAGCCGCCCGACGAGTCTGCACTAGACCCGCCACCACCAAAAGCAATTGTTATCCCAGTAACTGTTTCCTCCTGGACTCCACCTGCAACAGTGCACCCCCGCAGCTTGTAAAGATGCGACTCCACCTTCTCTCCAGTCATCACAGTCGTCTTGCCCTTTATGATCTCCATAGTCTTCCTATTTCGATGACCGCGGAATATTAATCCTTCTTCATGCAAGGTTCCAAGCGAAATCAAATTCCTCTTTAGCCCTGGTACATGCCTGACTCCCTGAAGAACATGTTCACTCCCATCTTCCATCTTGATTTTGACTTCACCTACTCCCACGGCCGGATAACTTATGTCATCGCCTAAGTAGACAAAACCAAACTCACCATACTTATATGAAGAGAACCACTCCTTCATTGGTGTCACATGAAACGAGCTAGCCGAATCCAATATCCACGCTTCCGCATCCCTAGACTGTTCACTTGACATTGTGAGAAGATCACCACCATCGCTATCCGAGTCACTTGAAGAAGTCATTGTATTAACCTTAGCTTTTCTCTTCAGTGTTGGACACTCCTTGCTTATATGCCCCCACTCATCACATCTGATGCACTGCACCATCCTCTTCCTTTTGTTCTTCTTTACCTTACACCCTGCATGCTCTTCTTTGACCAGCAAACCCTCTGCTTGAGATTTTTCATCCTCTTTGTTCTTTCTCATCTAATCACGAGCCAGCAACGCAGAAGTGATATCTTTAGTTTTAATAGTCTCCTTATCGTATGTCAAAGTAGTCACCACATGCTCATACGACTCAGGTAACAAACACAAAAGAATTATGGCCTTGTCCTCATCGTCAACTTTCATATCCATCTTCACAAGATCTATGACCAGTTGATTGAAGTCACATGCTCTATCAGATCCACCCCTTCCTGCATCTCTAGCCCATACAACTTCTGCTTCAGATACAATTTATTGCTCAGAGTCTTGGACATAAACCGAGCTTCCAACTTTTCCCAAATTATCTTTGGCGAGGTCTCCTCCATCACATGGTGCATGACCTGATCTGAGAGACATAGCCTTACTGTCGCAGTTGCCTGCAACTGCTTCTCCTCCTAATTGTCATCCTCCATCTTGGCCGGTTTGACATCCTTCAAAGCCTTTAAAACCCCTTGTTGAGCTAACATCTTTGACTCTAGTCTGCCACAAGCCAAAATTTCCGGAGCCATCAAACTTCACCAAATCAAATTTCATACCTGTTGATGTCATCTTGCCAACCGGCGACCCGATTGGTCTGTCGCCACCAGAATACTCGCCCTTCTATTCAGTACTGTTTATATTCGTCTTCACAATCTTGTCTTGTGATCCGATATCAAACATCTAACAACAAATCGTATGTTTGCTGCATTGATTTGACCAACCTTCTACCCTTGGTTTGGCCGCCTGCTAGCTGCCTAACCGTGTCAGCCTGGCTTGGTCCACCCACACCCGTGCGCCTTCTTCCCAAGAACTTGTGCAAATTGTGTCGCCGCCTGCCAGAAAAAAACCCACTGAACTCTGATGTGTATCTTTGTGTGCCTACGCTATTGTGAGTTTCTCTGTCAATCCTTGATCTTGATGCCTTCTTTTAAAGCGCGTCGTTGGTCACCGAGTCGGATAGGAACTGAGTCCTGGACAAACTCAATGAATCCCCGTCAACATGCCCATCAAAAGCTGCCCAGTCCAAGTCGGGCCCATGTCAAATTCCAATACGGATCGGCTCCAGTACGTCTCACGTGCCACCACAAAATTTGCACAAACCACATCTTGTTCGAATAGGATTTCTCTGGCCTTCTGACGCACGACTCCACACTGAGGTCCACTAATGTCCTGCCACATGCTTCCCTCATGCATGACCGGCTTGCATGCATATTTTTTTCGCGCTCTTGCATGCAGTTAACCGCAGCCCACACATGCACATACATGCATCAAGCCCTGTCATATGATTTGGCATGTACTTCCACCATGCAAACACTAATTAAATTAGTGCATGTTGCCCGTAGCTGGACTCTTTGTGCGCTGCACTTCTTGTTCACTAGATGCACGTCTCGTGCGTGTATAGCACGTACCATACGCATTGTCTGTACCCCGTACGCACCGAGTCCTAGCTCTCGTGCTCACCGTCCACGACCTCGTCATCTTGGCCCTCCACGTCTGCCGCGTCACATCATGCTCGTCGGCTTCGCATCTCCCTGCCGCCGCAGATCCGCGATCACCGCGTGCGTCGGCACGTCATCCATAGCGCTACCCCTCCGATCTCTCTGAACGCCTTAGGCCACGTCCGGCCCCGTCTTTCGGTCATGTTCCACCATCGCCGGTCTGATCGCAAGCGAGGTCGTCGCCTCCGCAATGTCCTCGTTGTCACCATCGTTCTCATCGCCACGGTTGACGATCTCTTTTCGATGCACGATCCCACCTCGTGTTTCCTTCTCTACATGTCTTCTTGATCCAATGTTGAAACTTTCTGCTCTGATACCACTTGTTATAAAAGTTAGTCGATATAGCGGAACAACAACTAACGTCCTCGATCACTTTAACCATTGATCATCCAAAACATGCCAGATGACAACACAGGAACACACGGTATTTGTTAACAAGGTTCGGCCGAAACCTACATCCCTGGGGCTCTGATTATGGGCGCTCCTTCCCAACCAACATAGCAACTAGCCGCTACGAGTCCATGGTCACGCTGTCATCATCTCCTTGCGTGTCTATACTACATTGTAGTCGCCATGGTTACATTGTGGTGCCCACCGCTCTATTTAAGAGAGTTGTCAGGTTACAGAGTCCGACTATAACTCCATCCCCTACCACCTATTACAACTCCAAGTTCAAACTGTAACCAAATAGGACTAGTATATTCGACATCTATTCTAACACTAGTAGTAGTAAAGATGAATGTTTCTTTTTCAGTGTTGGAGTGTATTTTGTTTCCTGTATAAGACTATGTTTTATTGTGGGCTTTTTGTTTAGGCTGTTGTTCTGATCTTATTAGGATGATATGACCGTATAATACCCGCTGGTCAGGTGGTACTAGCTAGATTGGCATCGAATGGTACCTATATAGTATCAGGCCTGATACTTTGGTACTATTCTTATAACTGAGTCGATACCTGTACAGTCGTTGGCCTGATACCACGGTTAGGTGTAGTACATTGAGCTATAATCACCACTACGTCCCACGAGCTTGTCAGGAACGCGACATAAGGGTTAACGAAGAAGATGAGGTCACCTCCAGCTCAGGAGAGATCCTCCATAGGGCCTGCAATGAGCCGTCATCGAGATTAGAGCACCACATCATCACTGATGCGGATAGAAATCTTGTAGAGGTCCGACTGTTCTATGAGGCACACGAGGAGCTTGACGCCCCTCACCAAGAGGCAGTGCTGCAGCCACCATCGTTGTCGTTGTCATTCTCGCAGCCGTAGGATGTCTATTTCGTGCATTACATGGCCGTCCACTCTGGCCTGGATGGCCCCCTTGCGAAGACACCACCCATCATCAATGTCGGAGTCTACCAACATAGCTTTGGAGCTTGCCGACTAGCATCCGCGCTTGTGGTCTAGAGCTCTCAATTCTCAAGTCCTTCGCGCAAGCGACGCGGAGCTCCGTGATGACCTACACAGGCGTAGTGTTGGATTGTTGATGGCCTTTTTCAGATACAGCATGGAGCTCGCCGATGGCCTCCGTAGTCGCGGGCTTAAGGCATGGAGCACCGGTGAAGAAGCACTCAAGCGTGCTTCCTATACTGCAACGGTATTTTTTTAAAAAAAATTAACTTTATGTATATAATTTTGTAAATAAATAAATAAATCTGTTTTTTCTTGTTTATAATAAGTACTCCTCTCTCCGTTCCAAAATATAACAACTTTTAGCACTCAGGATTTGTCTCAAAATATAATAACTTCTTCACCAATATTTCTTTTCCAACCAATCATAACCCTCCACCATTCACTTTTCCCACCTATCTCCATTTCTCAATCAATCATAATCTCTTCCTTTTAATTTTATTCATTTTTTTAATAACTGTGTCCAACTCTAAAACTTTTTATATTTGGGACAGAGAGAGTACTTAATTAATCATGCGCTAATGATAATCATGCGCTAATGATATGTAGTGTTTTTTTTCCATCTCAGCCTACCAGCTGCTGAAGCGAAAAGTGCCTAAAGCTGGTAATGAAAATTGCCTTATTTCACAAAAAAAAAGGTAAATATGAATGCTTAATTGGCTCATTATTGTTTTGCCCTATGGAGTAGGGCTTTTTCTACTGTCCTCAGAATAGTATCGTCGTCGCAGCTAATGAAAAATTAGGATTTGCTACCTTACTGAGATCAGTAGGCCCGAAGTTTCAGCTTGGTGCATGGCAGTGTGGCAACTGACAAGCCGGAAGCTGAAGCTGCTTCTGTATACCCCCTGGACAGATTGCGGTGACTACTGACTAGCATGGTGTCTGTCTGAAACCGACACATTTAGTCTCCTCTCATCGTACTTTACCATTGCTTACCTCTCAGAGAAACCAAAATTTATAGTCACCACCCGCATGCACTTATTAGTTTGAATTAGTAAGATATGTATATATAATAAAGTAGGAGTAGAAGTTTAGGATAAGATGGAACCTCTGAAGTCTGAATCCTTTATAGTTGGGCGATGGAGTAAGCTATGACTCGCAGACTTGGTCAAGCAGTCTAACCCAACAACTCTAGGCTTAGCACGGAAGCTTCTCCATGACAACAAAATCAACCCCAGTAGATATTATCTGATGTCCAGTTACTATCGACGATTTGATGTTGACAACTGTAGTATACATATAGCTAGTAGATATTTAGAGCAAACAAAACTAGGAGCCGCTCCATTGATTGTCCTAATAAACGAAAACCAAACCAAAATTTAAAATTTTAAACTTAATTTTAATGTTAATTTTAAGATACCTTCAACGTTTCTTTTTCAACATTAATTTTTAAATCATTAAAACATATATATATATGTTTTATCTATAAATTAATTTTTATTTTCTAATAAATCATTTTGATTTATTAGGAAATATGAACAACCCATGAATAACTTTTTTTTTCAAGGGAGTGAATGAGCGACAGGGAGGCAGATACAAGCAAATAAACTAATTGCAGACTAGAGAAGTACTAACAAACAGATTAAGACCTCTTTCTTCGCAGCCGGAAATCACTATCGTCAAACATGACATTGTGTTTCATTACTAAAAAAAAAAAAACAGTCCCTGAGTATATTCGAGCGGTAAAAATCTGTTTGTTTGACCTCTTGTTCCCGATCTGTACAGCAAATTATGCACGTACGGTGGCCTGGCGACTGCAGAACCACAAGAATTTGAACCGTCTCTTTTGTTCTTGAGCCTGCCTGTCACAGCCGCGGTAATTAAGGCCAGGTAGATGGAGCACAAATCGCATTCAGTTTCCGGTTTTTACCTGCGAGTTTTTACCGGCGCCGAACTGATCTCCTGCATTGCATTGCGTCCTGTTCCCCGTACAGGCCACACCATTCGCCCGGCCGCATCCACCCAACAAGTCGCGCACGGCACGGCACCGATCGATCAAAGCGTACATATACCCATCCCATCACCTGCATCCACAAACCACAACCACAATTTAACATGTCTAGCTCACCTGCAATTGAGAGGGATAGGTATCAGGTGAGGTAGGCCTGAATAATTGTATTGCTCAATTCGGCTTGGGCTTTAGCAGACCATGCGGAAAGTGGCTGCAGTGGCCTTGTCACTTCGGCCCACAATCCCACAAGGGCCTTTGTGGGCCGAAATGATGGACCCTAGATAGTTTCTCTCCACCAAACTAACAACATCGCTACCGCCTGAAGAAGTGAGGCAAACATAGCGATGGAATCCTGAGAAATCTGGGAGTTTCAGCCCATTTTCCCTGCAAAAGAAGCTCGCGGTACATCGCTACCAGGCAGCATCCATCGACTGCACACGAGTGCGTACAACAACCAATTGGGAGAAACGGAAGTGCGTAGTAGAATGGTCAATAGGGGGAGGGAGGGAGGGACCAACGGTCAAAAGGATGGACAATGATGGGAGAGGAGGGTGTGTGCTGCTGAGTGCACAGCTAGCTGGGGGGGCTGCCTCCCTTTCCCCTGCAAGAAAGACCAAAGCGCAGCCCAGTAACCCGTGGGGGCGCAGCTGCTGTGCTGCTGCATGGCAACCGCCAAGCCCCCTCCATTGGACCACCTCCCTTCTCTATTATTGCCTTGTCTCTCTCTAACATGATACAGCTCTGTTCGAAGAGTGTGGAGAATATGGGTACCGGTGTTCACATGGCCTCCATATTTGACTGGAGATAGAGGATGGGTCGGATCCATACATTATGTAATAGAATAGAACTCGATCATAATGTTGCCATATGTTCTATGACATGACTTAGAGTCCTGATTGAGTACTACATGTAATATATTAGGAAACTGACGTCGTATCTAGCTAGCTTTTTCTTTTTGTAACCCTGCCCCCCAACCTATATAAGATGGGCAAGGAGCCCCCTAGGGGAGGATGACAAGATGATCATAATATGATCATAGAGATATTCACAATTTGGTCGTCAGATCAATACACACCTGGCGGATACAATCCCTAAACAGGAGTAGGGTATTACCTCTCATTGAGATGGCCTGAACCTGTTTAAATCTTTGTCTTCCGCATCCATCCACTTTTAGGACTCGTGTGCTACCCCCTTTTATTATTGTCAAATTCCAGTTTCGACAGTTGACGCGCCAGGTAGGGGTTACGCCGAGTTTCCTATCGACGAGTGCGATGGAATCACCTTCATAAGTCATCAGCTTCATCTTCGCTTTGGGAGCTTTGACTGCCTCGCCCGCCGACAACTTCAACAAGCTCTCGCTCTTTGACTTGGATATAAATCAGTCGAGGGAGATTCAATCTAGCTAAGGAGGATAACAACCACTCTACCATGGCAAGTTTCAGATTCGATCTATATGGCCGCCGCCAGCGTCGCCTTTGTCTGCAAGCTTCTTCGCTTCCAAGAGTTAGACTTTATCGTCACGAAAATAACTGCTATTACGGACACGTTGTTTCCGACGTCATCAATACGCTCATTATGGACATGGACTCGAGGCGTCACTATGCGGATAATCGACCATGAGCTTACATCTTCGTCATCGTCGACTGGTTTCTTCGCCTCCACGGATGGTGTGCTTCGCCGCCGTTGCTGATGGCGACATCGTCTTCACCGTCGGTCGTCTTTGTCATCGCTGACTGGATTCTTCGCCTTCATGGATGGTGTGCTTCGCCGCCGTTGCTGATGGCGACATCGTCTTCACCGTCGGTCGTCTTCGTCATCGTCGACTGGTTTCTTCGCCTCCACGGATGGTGTGCTCCGTCGCCGTCGCTGATGACGACATCGTCTTCACCGTCGGTCGTCTTCGCCGTCGCCGACTGGTTTCTTCGTCTCCACGATTGAAGGATTTTGTTGCCGACTGGTGTTTTCGCTTCCATGGCCGTGCATCTTTGTCACGTTGTTGGAAACCTTCACCTCCACCATCGGTCGCCTCCACGCTGCTTTCTCGGTTGGTGTCTTCGTCGTCATTGATGGACGACCTTGTCCCTAGATCGGCCACCTCTGCCTTCACCGGTGAAAATATCAAAAAGCTAAGTCATCATTAATTTTCTTTTTATATGATATTTTCTTTTTCCTCTGCCTTACTACATCAACTGGTCCTCCGTTGAGCAGTGAGTTGAGGGCTACAGATGTTATATCATATTTTTGCAATAATTTTTATAATGTTTATCTCGATTGCTTGCGAAATATTCCGAGTAAAAAAGTGTCCATCGAGTTATGAAACTCTATTTTCCTATGCTTTCCGTTTGGTTTGTCGATGGATAGTTGCCCTTGTGTCGAATCCTAGCACCCAAGAACTCGTTGGATGGAGTGTATAACGCAATGTGCTAAGCATTACTCGGAAGAAATCTAAAGCATAGAGATAAGATAATTTGTTTTCTGCTCTAAACAATTACAAAAGTACCCGAGTAGTAAATTCTGATATGTGAAGCTTTGTTTCATTAATGACGAACTCATGTCAATGACTAGTCGGGCAGAGTGTTTAAACGTGAGGAGTTATCTACTCGGGGAAATCAAAACTAACAAGATCAGAAATACATATTTATAAATATTTTAAAATGCTTGAATTTTCCTCAAGTACTATATTAACATCAGATACTACTCATCCTATATATTTATACTGCAGGATCCAAATCCAGATATGCAAAGTAGGGATTCATGGGTATAAGTTTATCTTCTACACTTCATCATCGGCCTGTCTTCGCCGCCGCTGACTGGTGTCTCCGCCTACACGGTTGGTTAGTCACACCACCGTTGTTAGGCATCTACGTCTTCATCGTCAGCTTGCCTTCGCCACCACCGACTGATGTCCTCGCCTACACGGTTGGTTGGTCACATCACCGTTGTTGGGCGTATACGTCTTCATCCCGCCACCGCCAACTAGTGTCTCTGCCTACATGGTTGGTTGGTCACACCACCTCACACCATCGTTGTTGGACGTCTACGTCTTCATCGTCGGCTTACCTTCACCGCTGTCGACTAGTGTATCCGCCTACACGGTTGGTTGGCTACGTCTTCATCGCCGGTTTGCCTTCACCGCTGTCGACTGGTGTCTCCGCCTACACGGTTGGTTGGTCACACCGCCGTTGTTGGGTGTCTATGTTTTTATCGCCGGCTTGCCTTCGTCGTCACCGACTGGTGTCACCGCCTACACGGTTGGTTGGTCACACCACCGTTGTTGGGCGTCTGCGTTTTCATCGCCTACACGGTTGACATGGCTGGCCTATTATGTCGCCGCTCATGGACGTCTTTGTTTTCACCATCATTCTGCCTCTTCCGTCGACGACTAGTTTTTTCGCCATCGACTGGTGGTTTTGCCTTCACGACTACTTGTCTTCGACATCGTTGTTGGAACCTTGTATTCACCACCGGTTTGTCTCTATTGCCGTCAACCCATGTCCACGTCATCACAGCTGTGCAATTCAGTCACCATTGTAGAGCGACTTCATCTTTATTGTCTTCGGCACCATCAAATTCTATTGCATCTACTTCACAAGTTTTGTTACTTCACCAACCACGATGTCTTCAAGAGCCTCAACATGTGGGCATGCGCCACTAAATACGACGCCGTGTTAATCTACTACAACAAGTGGTGTTTCAATCCTCAAGATTTCTACTCGGACATCCTCAATGCGTATCTTCACTCAAGCAATGGCTACTCAATGACAAGCTATAGTTCTTAACTCTATGTTCAGTTGTTTCCCAACTAAGCATAGAGTCGGGGGCTACACAAATAAAAAACTCAAAATTCGACATGTTTTATGTCAAGATGAAACAATCAATTAACCAGTCAGCAAATTCTACAAAATCAACTTCGGAGTCATCAGTTTCGTCTTCGCTCCAGAGCAGACTTTTTACTTTAGCAACTCCAATATTTTCGTCGACAACTTTGACTCTCAGTTGATGCTACAGTCTATTCCAAGTTTTTGAAGTATCAAGTTCAATATTTAATTTATATGTCATGGTCAAGTTTGAAGTTCTACCTGGATATTACTTCAAGCCTCCTACGTTCGGCCTAGGGAATTTGGAGTCATCAACCAATCAACTTAGATTTGACAAGTTGGCCAACAATATCAACATCTACCTTCTCCTATGAAAGTATTTTCAACGACTACGATATCAAGTTCTACTATCATCATCATAAATCAAAAGACGTTGCATCAATCTTCATCATGCACACGAGTTTGGACTTCATCTACACTAAAATTTGACTGGGTAATCAATATCGCCATCTTCATCAACATCTTGCCATGTCTCTTCGGCCTAATCTATTCAACCACCGTTAACGGGCAACTTTGTCTCTGCAACCGACTATTTCTTCTACTGCGGATCGTCATCACCACCGGTTGTGTCTGTCACAATTGGTTGGCCTATTACGCCGCAGCTAATTAGCATTTTCGTCTTCATCGTTCGGTTATCTCCATCGTTACCGACTGGTGGTCTCACCATCATTGCGGACCTACATCGTCGCTGCTGATGTGCGTCTTCATCTTCAACACCGACTTGCCTTGGTTGCCGCCGACTGGTATTCTCTCCTTCAAGATTGGTCTATTACGTCACCATTGATAGGCGTCATCGTCTTTACTGTCAGCCGCCTCGTCTGTTGTAGCCGACTGATCTTCTCGATTCCACGGTGACGGAGCGTGGAGCTCCTCACCGGGAGACAGCGCGGGCCCCCCTTTGCCGGTTCGGCCGGGGGCGCTAAGTGAGGTTCTTCGCCCTCGATCTGGGGAACGTCAGCGAGAGATGAAACGCACGAAACACGGGCGACGTAGACAGGTTCGGGCCGCTGAGAAGCGTAACACCCTACTCCTGTGTTCTGGTGGATCTGAGGGCCTCCAGCAATACAAAGAGAGTTCGGTCCCCAGAGCGTATTCGCCGGAGTCCCCCGCCCTTCTTTCCTAGGCCTGGGCCTCCTTTTATCTGGCAAGGGGTCACCACATAGGCCTCTAGCTGCCTAAGAAAGAAAACATTCTTTTTACAATCAGGGCTAGTCTACAGCCGGAAATGACCTCTGACAGGCACGGTACACGCCTCCTGCCCCGCTCGTCAGCTCTCCCGGTGGACGCCCGTTTCAACCTTCATTAAACGGCAGCGACTTCCTTGCCATGCTTGCGCTGAAGTCTGGAATGGATCTGACCGGGACTGACATACCAACTCCAGGAGTTAGCATGCCGGCTCCGGCTAGGGACGAGAGCCAGGAGGCTCTCATCATTCTGACGGGACGGGGCGAGGCGTGCCACAGGCCGCCTGTCGCCACCTAACCCGCGATCTGATCGGTCCGTGACCGGTCACACACCGCGATTGGTCACGGACCGGATAAGCGTGCCCTGCGCCGCATTAAATGCGGCGTGGCGCGCTCGTCTGATCCGCTATAAATGCGGTTAGGTGACCCTGCTATGCTCACCTAACCCACACACGTGGCGCCAAAATCACAGGGGGTCGGGGTGCCCCAGCCCTCGGGGCCGAAACGGGAGCGGCCCGACCCCTCGGGGAGACAGAGGAAGGGGTGGCCACGTCACCCTCGGGCCCGACCCCCCCGAGGGGGTCGGGCCACGTGGGTGACCGCGGCTACTCAAGCCTCTAGTCCTGATACCCCCGGTCCCATGTGACCGACAGTAGCCCCCGGCGTTACGCCGGGGCGACCGTCCCTCTCAGGGGAAGCGCTCGGGCGTGACGCCACTCCTTAGGCCCGGTGACAGGTGGGACCGATCCCTACAGGCGGGCAGAAACCCAACGGTCGCGAATCGCGCGCATCGGCAAGAGAAAACCGACCGATAATAATGAGCGGCCTCTTTAAGACCGCTACATTACTCGAGCAGCGCGCGAATCGGGACGAGCCGGTTCGTTTCGCCTGGGGATATGATGATGGCGTTTTTCACGGTTGGCGAGCGTAGTTAATGCGCGCATGATCTGCCCCATCTCAACCGCCACGACCGCACGTCTGCCGCGTGCGCCGCAAACGGGCGAGTGGGGTTAGTGGAGGCGTGGGCGCGAGAAACGAGGGGGCAAGGTAGCGGGCGCGAGAAGCGAGGAGCCGGGCATAGCGTTGGCAAGGGTATAAAGATGCCGAGGAAGGGATTCGTTTCCTTCCTCTCGCCACTCTTCCCTTTGCCTTCGCCACTTGTGCCCTAACTCTTCGTTTCCTGTGCCCTACCCTTGCCACACGCGCTCGCTCTCAAGCTCCTCCTCCGCCGGCGCCATGGCTCGGGGCTCCGCACCGCTCGACGGTAGCGTGCTGCCGCCTTCCCGCATCGCGAGCGAGAGGCAGGCCGGGCTGCCGCGCCGATTCTTGCCGGAATCTGCCACCTGCCGGGAGGTGGTCGCGCTGGGCGAGGGACGCCCGGCGCCACACTACCCGGGGCGGTCCGTCTTCTTCCTCTCTTTCGCAATGGCGGGGCTGGTCCCGCCATTCTCTACTTTCTTCACGGACATTCTGGAGTTCTACGATCTCCAGATGGCGCACCTCACCCCCAACGCGATAATGACGTTGGCCATCTTCGCGCACCTGTGCGAGATGTTTATCGGGGTGCGCCCATCTCTTCGGCTGTTCCGGTGGTTCTTCACCGTGCAGCCGGTGTCGCCGCCGACGGTAGTCGGTGGTTGCTACTTCCAGCCACGGGGGCAGGTGCTGAACCGCTACATTCCTTGCGTCCTTCGCAAGAAGTGGGACGATTGGAAGAGCGATTGGTTCTACACCCCCCTCGCCGGCGAAGCGCGCCTCCGACTTCCGAGCCAGCCCCCGGCGCAAGCCTCCAGCTGGCGGGCGACGGTAGATCTGGGGATGGCTACGACGCCGTTCTTGACCGCCTGGCGGGCCTGCGATCCCAGGGGCTCACGGGGGCCATGGTGTTCGGCGACTACCTCCGTCGCCGGATCGCACCGCTCCAGCGGCGCACCCGGGGCGCCTGGGAGTACACCGGGCCCGAGGACCACCTGAGGACCCACCAGGGGCGCAAATGGGACTGAGACCCTGAGGACTTCAGGATGGTGGTCCAACGGGTGCTGAATCTCAGCTCCGTGGAGGCATCCCTCCTCCCCCCAGGGGTCCTCCCCCTCTGCTGCGACCCAGAGCGTGCCAACATCCTGGCCATCATGCAGGTGGTCGGGGCGTCGGGGAAGCGGGCCCCCCGAGGCCACGACGGCGTGGGCGGGAGCCGCAGGGGGGAACAATCTACCCCGGGAGGGGGTCGTGCTTCTGGGTCCCGCGACGGGGGCCCGGGGGGCAGCCGCCCTGCCGACGCCAGGAGGAAGAGGAAGCAGGAGGGTACTCCTTCCCTATCCCCCCCCGAGGGGGCGGGGCGGTGCGTGCCAGCGGCAGGCGCCCGGAGGGTGCCGTGCCGACGCCGCAGCCCGAGGGGGAGCGAAAGAAGAAACGGCTCCGCAAACTGGGGGAGACCGAGCCATGCCGGGGGAGCCTCATCTCGCCCCCGAGGTGGTCGTTCAGCCGACCTCCCCGCAGGTTTGTCCCCGCGCCCACTGCGGCCGCATTCATACTCCCATCTCCCAAGGCGAGTTTTTACTCACCCGTTTCTTTTTGTCTCTGGTTTTTCTTCTGCCTCAGCGAGATCCCGTCGCGCCCCCCACGCCATTCCAAGTCCGGCCGGTCCGAGGCCGAGGAGACGGCGACCGCGGAGGCCCGGAGGCGGGAGGCTGACCGGCGGGAAGCCGCGGACCGCCTCCGGGAAGCCGAGGAGGCTTCCCAGGAGGCCGCCCGGGTTCGCCAGGCCGAGGAGGCCGTTCGGGAGGAGGCCAGACTCCGCCGGGCCGGGGAGTCCGCCCGGGAGGCAGAGGCGGCGCGTGCACGCCAGGCAGCCTGCCAAACCCCCGACCCGACTCCGCCCGAGGCGACAACGACTTCCGAGGCCACCCACGACGAGGCCGCGGGTGCGCCGCCCGGGCCCGACGCCCTGGGCGACGCTCGGAACGAGCCAGCTTCGGGGGACGCCACCGAGTCCGGCACGCCGATCGGCGGGCCGAGCCGCGCGGCTCCCACACCGAGGCGGCTCTCCCCTCTGCCTTCCGCTGCCCCGCTGAGCGCGGAGCCCCTCCTGCAGGCCCTGGCCGCAGCGAAAAGCACGGTGCTGGACGGGTTAAGTGCCCAGATGGAGGCCCTGCAGGCGGAGCGGGCGGAGCTCGACGCGGCGTGGGCGCGCGTCGAGGAGGGGTGGCGTTCGGTGGAGGCCATGGTGGAGGCGGGCCGCAAGGCACACCGCCGGCACGCCTCACAGCTCGAGGCCCGTCGTAGGGACCTAGCGGAGATCGCCAGGGAGTTGGAGGAGGAGCGGGAGACCGCCCTCATCGCCACCGCCGTGCTCGACGAGGCGCGGGACGACCTCCGCCTCCAATACGGGAGCCGGGCGGCGGAGCTAGAGGAGAAGCTCGACGCCGCCTGGGGAGTCCTCGACGCCGCCGCTGCCCGGGAACGGCGGGCGGCGGAGAACGAGGCGGCGTCCCGCCAGCGCGAAGAGGCCCTTGAGGCTCGCGTCACGGCGCTGGAGGAGCGCACCCGCGCCCTGGACGCGAAGGAGAGCGCCCTGGCGGACCGCGAGGCCGCCATCGCCACCCGGGAGGCAACGCTGGCGGCGCACGAGGCCGCCTCCGCCGAAGAGGAGTCCGCACTCCGCCTCCGCGAGGACGCGCTCACCGAACGGGGGCGAGCTCTCGAGGAGGCCGAGGCCGCGGCGCAGCGGCTGGCGGACAGCCTGTTCCTCCGCGAGGCGGCGCGGGAGGAGCAGGCGCGCCGCAATCTGGAAGGCGCCCGCGCCGAGAGGGCCGCGCTGGACCAGCGGGCCGCTGAGCTCGAGGCGCGGGCGAAGGGGCTGGACGCGAGAGCGCACAGCGGCGGGGCGGCCGCGGGCCACGACGACCTAGCCGCCCGCCTCGCAGCCGCCGAACACACCGTCGCCGAGCTGCAGGGCGCGCTGGACCAGCGGGCATGCTTCGGGACGCCGTCTCGCGTCTAGACCGCACCGGGCGGCAGGCGGGCCTCTGGGGCGGGCGGTACGCGAAGTACGCCGCCAACCAGGGGGGCCTCGCCCAGCGCCTCTCGGAGATGGCCGGGGTCCTCGNCGAAGGAGCTGGACGCGAGAGCGCACAGCGGCGGGGCAGCCGCGGGCCACGGCGACCTAGCCGCCCGCCTCGCAGCCGCCGAGCACACCGTCGCCGAGCTGCAGGGCGCCCTGGACTCGTCCGTCGGGGAGGTCGACGCCCTCCGCTTGGTGAGCGAGGTAGGGCCCGGCATGCTTCGGGACGCCGTCTCCCGTCTAGACCGCGCCGGGCGGCAGGCGGGCCTCTGGGGCGGGCGGTACGCGAAGTATGCCGCCAACCAGGGGGGCCTCGCCCAGCGCCTCTCGGAGATGGCCGGGGCCCTCGAACGGCTCCCCGAGGAGCTCGAGGAGACAATCAAGTCAACCTCGAGGGACCTCGCCCGGGGGGCGATGGAGCTCGTACTGGCGAGCTACCAGGCCAGGGACCCTGACTTCTCCCCGTGGGCGGCGTTGGAAGAGTTTCCTCCCGGAACCGAGGACGGCGCGCGCGCATGGGTCCGGGACGCCGCCGACCACATCGTCCACAGCTTCGAGGGGACGGCCCCTCGGCTCGCGTTCGCCCTCGACTCCGACGAGGAGGAGGACGGCGACGACGGTGCGGACGACAGCGACGACGAGGCCGGCGACCCGGGCGCGTCGGAGTGAGGCCCCCATGCCCCCGCCAATCTTAATAATTTTTCCTTCTTCTTCTGAGGCCTTCGAGCCCCCTTCTTGTATAGACTGGTTTAATCTGCAATCAATCAAGGTTGAAATATCTATATCAGTTCTACTCGTTGTGCGTATGAGATGAGGATGGTCTGTGCCGCGGTCCCTCTGTGTCTTGGCTTGAACAAGGGCTCGTGCCCAGGCCCCAACCTCAAACGGCGCGGATCGGAGCTAGTGCCTGGGGAGATCCGCGTGTCGAGACTGGCCAGGCCGGGAGCGCGGTGACCGAGGGTTAGGGGGACCCGATTGTGGGCCTTTGCCGATTCCCCCCCGGAGTTCACCGCGCCCCGGGGCACGGCTCGGTTCTGGGCCCCATTCGGCGGTTTTAGACGGCCCGGGCCACCGAGGGCAGGGTCGAGCAGGAGCATGCTAGCTCAAGCCAAGATTCTTCAAAGGGAAACGACAACACAGACACAGTCCTTAGGAAATCGAAAGCGCTTTTATTGAAATGCAGAAGAGAAAAAAGATAAGTATATGCATGTGGTAGCCCCCGGCCAACCCTGCACGCCCGGGGGGGGTGCGGGGTTGGCCCGAGCCCGAGACATGACACCCGACCCCCATTAGGGGTAGAAGCGACGAAGATGTTCGATGTTCCACGGGTTAGGCAGCTCTGTGCCGTCGCCCGTGGCCAACAAAACCGAGCCCGGCCGGGGGACGCCGATCACTCGATACGGACCCTCCCACATTGGTGAGAGCTTGCTCAGTCCAGCGCGCGTTTGGACGCGGCGTAGGACGAGGTCGTCGACGCAGAGTGATCGGGCCCGGACGTGGCGCTGATGGTAGCGCCGCAGGCTCTGCTGGTAGCGCGCGGCTCGGAGGGCCGCGCGCCGCCTTCGCTCTTCTAGATAGTCGAGGTCGTCTCGGTGAAGCTAATCTTGATCAGCCTCGCAATACATGGTGGCCCGAGGGGACCTCAGGGTGAGCTCGGACGGGAGGACCGCCTCCGCGCCGTAGACGAGGAAGAAAGGCGTTTCCCCGGTTGCTCGGCTTGGCGTGGTTCGGTTCGCCCAGAGCACCGCTGGCAGCTCCTCGATCCACGAGTCGCCGTGCTTCTTGAGGATGTTGAAGGTCTTGGTTTTGAGGCCCTTGAGGATTTCCGCATTGGTGCGCTCCACCTGGACGTTGCTTCTGGGGTGGACGGGTGAGGCGAAGCAGAGCTTGATGCCCATGTCTTTGCAGTAGTCGCCGAAGAGCTCACTAGTGAACTGGGTGCCGTTATCCGTAATGATACGGTTAGGCACCCCGAACCGAGCAGTGATGCCCCTGATGAATTTAAGCGCGGAGTGCTTATCGATCTTGATGACCGGATAAGCCTCGGGCCACTTAGTGAACTTGTCGACAGCGACGTACAGATACTCGAACCCGCCCGGGGCCCGCCTGAACGGACCCAGGATATCGAGCCCCCAGACAGCAAACGGCCACGAAAGAGGTATGGTCTGCAGGGCCTGGACCGGCTGATGCGTTTGCTTGGCGTGGAACTGGCACGCCCTGCACCGCCGGACCAGGTCGACCGCATCGTTGAGAGCCGTCGGCCAATAGAAACCCTGGCGAAAAGCCTTGCCAACCAAGGTGCGCGAGGCGGAGTGGGCTCCGCACTCGCCTTCATGGACATCGACGAGAAGCTCGACGCCTTGTTCCCGAGGAATACACTTCAAAAGGACTCCGCTAGCCCCGCGCCGATAGAGGGTCCCTTCCACCAGCACGTAGCGCTTGGAGATGCGACGGACGCGTTCACTCCCTTCGCGGTCCCCGGGTAGAGACTTATCTGCGAGGTACGCCTGGATCTCAGTGATCCAAGCAATCAATCTAGGGGAGCTGGGAGCGCTCCCCTCGGGTCCCGAGGCCTGGACTCCGACGGGCCTCGGGGGCTGTTCAGGCGCGTCCGTCTCCCCTAGGGGGTCGGGTCGTGCCGACGGCTGGGCAAGCCTTTCTTCAAAGGCGCCCGGTGGGCTCTGGGCTCGCGAGGAAGCGAGCCTTGAGAGTTCGTCGGCGACCGCGTTATCCCGCCTGGGCACGTGCCGAAGTTCTATCCCGTCGAAATGGCGCTCCATACGCCGCACCTCGCGGACGTAGGCGTCCATCTGCGGGTCAGAGCACCGGTACTCCTTACAGACCTGGTTAACGACCAACTGGGAGTCGCCTAACACCAGGAGGCGGCGGATCCCTAGTCCAGCCGCCACTCTGAGTCCCGCAAGGAGTCCCTCGTACTCTGCCATATTGTTGGTCGCCCGAAAGTCGAGGCGGACCAGATATCTGAGGACGTCTTCGCTCGGCGAGGTCAAAGCGACCCCCGCACCGGCGCCCTAAAGAGACAGGGAGCCGTCAAACTGCATCACCCAGTAGACGGTGTGAGGCAGCTGCGAGGGGCCTGGGCTGGCCTCGGGGGTGGAGACGGGCTCGGGAGCCGGGGTCCACTCCGCTACAAAGTCGGCGAGGGCCTGGCTCTTGATCGCGTGGCGTGGTTCAAAGCGCAAATCGAATTCAGAGAGTTCGATTGCCCATCTCACCACCCGTCCAGTACCCTCTCGGTTATGCAAGATTTGGCCGAGGGGGTAAGACGTAACCACCGTGACCCGATGCGCCTGGAAATAATGGCGCAACTTCCTCGAAGCCATCAGAATAGCGTAAAGCATCTTCTGGGCCTGAGGGTATCCGGTCTTGGCGTCCCGGAGGGCCTCGCTAACGAAGTAGACGGGCCGCTGCACCTTTCGGCGGGGCCTGTCCTCTTTGCCAGGGGCCGCGTCTCCAGGGCACTCTTCGTCCGAGAGGCCGTGCGGGGCGCACTCGGCTTCTGTGCCGACGACCTCGGGGTCAGAGGGCGACAGGCGCGGCCTTCCCGCAGTGGCCCCGGGGCCATCCTGGGGGTCGGGGGCGCCTGGCACCGTCAGACAAGCAGGCGGAGGGCCAGCTCCGGCCGTCGGGGGCCTTAGGCCGCCGTTCGGCTCGGGGGCCTCTCCTCCCTGCTCTCTCCCGGGTCGAGCCGACACAGGGTGGGGGCGCGCGGAGTGAGGGTTGTCCTCGTCACGCTCCACGACCAACGCCGCGCTGACCACCTGCGGGGTTGCCGCCAGGTAGAGTAGCAACGGCTCATCTGGCTCCGGGGCGACCAGGACTGGGGGAGAACTGAGGTACGCCTTCAACTGAGTGAAGGCGCGCTCAGCCTCCTCCGTCCAGGTAAACGGCCCGGAGCGCTTGAGGAGCTTAAATAGGGGTAGCGCCTTCTCTCCCAGCCTCGATATGAACCGACTTAGGGCGGCCATGCAGCCGGTGACGCACTGCACGTCCCTAAGCTTGCTGGGGGGGCGCATCCGCTCTATAGCTCGTATCTTCTCGGGGTTGGCCTCGATGCCTCGGGCAGAGATCAAGAACCCGAGAAGTTTGCCCGCAGGCACGCCGAACACGCACTTATCGGGGTTCAGCTTTATGCGGGCGGAGCGGAGACTTTCGAAAGTTTCCGCTAAATCCGAGAGCAAGGTCTCTTGGTTGCGTGTCTTCACAACCAAGTCATCAACATAGGCCTCAACATTGCGTCCTATCTGGCTACCCAAGGAAATTCGAGTAGTACGCTGAAAAGTAGGACCTGCATTCTTTAACCCGAAAGGCATTGTCGTATAACAATAGGTTCCTATGGGGGTAATGAATGCAGTTTTCTCCTCATCCTCCCTAGCCATGCGAATCTGATGATAACCAGAGTATGCATCTAGAAAACACAAAAGGTCGCACCCCGCGGTGGAGTCGACAATCTGATCTATGCGTGGCAGGGGGTAAGGGTCCTTAGGACATGCCTTGTTGAGGTCGGTGTAGTCGATGCACATCCGAAGCTTGCCGTTCGCCTTGGGGACGACGACCGGGTTCGCCAGCCACTCCGGATGGATGACCTCACGGATGAATCCGGCCTCCAGAAGTCGCGCCACCTCCTCGCGGATGAAGGCTTGACGTTCCGGGGCCTGCCGCCGCACTTTCTGCCGGACCGGCCTTGCGCCCGGCCGCACGGCGAGACGATGCTCAATCACCTCCCTGGGGACCCCGGGCATGTCCGCCGGTCTCCAGGCGAAGACGTCGGCGTTTGCCCGCAGGAAGGAGACGAGCGCGTCTTCCTATTTGTCGTCCAAAAGACCACCGATCCGGGTGGTCTCGGACGGGCCGTCGCCCAGGGCAACCTCCTTGACCGGGACCTCGTCGCTCGTGACCATCCGCTGCCTTGGGGCGGGCGGGACGGAGGTGCTGGGCCTCTCGTCACCGTCCGCGGGCTTGGATGCCGCGGCGAGGTGGTCCGCGCGCTGCTCCATACAAGCAAGCGCGACCTTGAGGTCGCCATGGACGGTGATGGGGCCACCGGGGCCCGGCATCTTCATCTGGAGATAGGCGTAGTGGACCGCCGCCATGAACTTCACCAACGCGGGCCTCCCCAGGACCGCGTTGTAGGGCAGACTGAGGTCCGCCACATCGAAGTCCACCCGCTCCGTGCGGAAGTTGGCGGAACCACCGAAGGTGACCGGGAGGTCGATATGACCCAGCGGCCAGGTGTGCCCCGGCGTCACGCCGATGATCGGCTGGGACGGTCGGAGCACCATCCCCGGGGCCTTGATGGCATCAAAGGCTGCGGGGGAAAGGATGTTGAGGGCTGCACCCCCGTCCACGAGGACACGCCCCAACTTCACGTTGCAAACGGTGGGGGAAACCACCATCGCGATCTGTCCTCCCCGGGCAACGCACGGCGGGTGGTCGGTCTGGTCGAAGGTGAGGGCAACCTCCGACCACCGCGCCCGCCGCGTCGCCTCATGGGTAGGGGCCGCGGCCAGAAGCTCACGCTTCATGGCCTTGAGGCTCCGGCGAGAAGCGTGAGCACACGCTCCCCCATCGACGGTGGCGACGGTGGCCTCAGGCTCCTGAAACCCCAGGTCATCGTCGCCATCGTCGACGTCCTCGGCGGGGGCCTTCTGCTTGGCCTCACCTCGCCGGTTGCCGGCGGGAGCCGCCGGGGCCCTGCCCTCACGGCGCTCCTGCCTCTTCTCCTCCTCCCACTTCCTCGTCCGCTCGGCCAAACTTTTGACCGCGCGGCAGTCCGCGAGGTCGTGGAGGGAGGTGTTGTGCACGGTGCACCACTTGCCGGTCGGACGCTCCTTGCTGGGAACGCCGGCCTCCTTCTTTTTGTCGCCCGCAGGCCTCCCCTTTCGGGGGGCCCGCGAAGCGCCCTCGACGGCGAGGACATGACCCTCGTCGTCGGAACGGGCCGACCTCTTCTTCCTCCTCCTGTCCCGTCGCCCTGACCGAGCGGCGGACCCGGGGGCGGCCGGAGCTGCCACGCCAGAACCGGAGGAGTTCCAGGTCCAGGCCTCCTCCTTGCGGGCCACACGGTCCGCGAGCTCAAAAAGCTGCGCGGTGGTCTGGGGCTCCTTGGAGGCGATCTTCTCGAGCATGCGGTTGTGCCGCACGCCCCCCCTGAACGCGTAGATCACCGCGTGTGCGGGGATGCATGGTATGGTGTTGCGGACTTGACAGAACCGCTGAATGTACGAGCGAAGAGACTCATCGTCCCTTCGCTGTACCGCGTGCAAGTCCGCCTCTTCGCCTGGGCGCGGATACGTGCCCTGAAAGTTCGTGGTGAACTGCTGGCACAAATCCTCCCAAGAGTGGACCGACGCAGGTGGCAAGTTCATTAGCCAACCCCGCGCCTGACCCTTCAGGGCCATGGGGAAGAAATTCGCCATGACCCTGTCGTCACCCCCCGCGGCCTCGATCCCGGTCGTGTAGATCTGGAGAAACTCGGCGGGGTTGACGCTTCCGTCGTATTTTTCGGTGATGGTGGGCCGGAACCTTGGGGGCCAACGGACGTTCCGAAGGCTCGCCACAAAGGCTCGACAGCCGGCACCGCCGACCGGGGACACGGGGGGCCGGCCCCCGTGACCGGACCGAAGTGGCGCTCCGGACGAGGAAGCGCCCTCCGTTGCGTGGGCGGCGCGACGAGCGTCGCGCCGGCGCTCGATATCGAGCCGGGCATCCGGCCCCCCACGCACATCTTCTTGGGTCGGAGGCGTTGACGAGGGAACGGCGGACGAGCGGCGTGTAACGGCCGTCGTTCGCCGCGCCCTCCGCCTCGACGACATGGAGCCGGCGGCGGCAGCGCCAGAGGCCCCGGCGGCGGAGGACCGCCCGCCGGCGCCTAGGCGCTGCTGCGCCGTCATGACCAAGTCGGCCACGTCATCCAGCCAACGTCGGGCTGGAGTCTCTGGATCGGGGACGACGGGCGGGTGACGCAGGAGCGCGCCCGCGGCCTGGAGCGCGCCCTGGGGCGTGCCGCCATCGCCGTAGACGAGGCGGCGACGCGTCCCGTCTCGCCGTCCTCCCCCGTCACCCGCGAGCGGCGAGGTCGCGGATCCTTCGACCTCCTCGAGCGCCTTCCCTCGCCCAAGACTTCGGCGAGAGGGGGACGGCGGGGTGCGAGCCCGACGGCGCGGGTTCTGCTCCCTGTCGTCACCGCTAGCGCTCGGAGAGAGGCTGTGCGCCACTGCCCGCTCGGCCATGGGGCTGAGCGAGCGAAACTTGGCACACACGAAAGATGATGAGGGCTTAGAAAGACACACGCGCCCCCTACCTGGCGCGCCAGATGACGGAGCGTGAAACTCCTCACCGGGAGACCGCGCGGGCCCCCCTTTGCCGGTTCGGCCGGGGGCGCTAAGTGAGGTTCTTCGCCCTCGATCTAAAGAATGTCAGCGAGAGAGGAAACGCGCAAGACGCGGGCGACGTAGACAGGTTCGGGCCGCTGAGAAGCGTAACACCCTACTCCTGTGTTCTGGTGGATCTGAGGGCCTCCAGCAATACAAAGAGAGTTCGGTCCCCAGAGCGTATTCGCCGGAGTCCCCCGCCCTTCTTTCCTAGGCCTGGGCCTCCTTTTATCTGGCAAGGGGTCACCACATGGGCCTCTAGCTGCCTAAGAAAGAAAACATTCTTTTTACAATCAGGGCTAGTCTACAGCCGGAAATGACCTCTGACAGGCACGGTACACGCCTCCTGCCCCGCTCGTCAGCTCTCCCGGTGGACGCCCGTTTCAACCTTCATTAAACGGCAGCGACTTCCTTGCCATGCTTGCGCTGAAGTCTGAAATGGATCTGACCGGGACTGACATACCAACTCCAAGAGTTAGCATGCCGGCTCCGGCTAGGGACGAGAGCCAGGAGGCTCTCATCATTCTGACGGGACGGGGCGAGGCATGCCACAGGCCGCCTGTCGCCACCTAACCCGCGATCTGATCGGTCCGTGACCGGTCACGGACCGGATAAGCGTGCGCTGCGCCGCATTAAATGCGGCGTGGCGAGCTCGTCTGATCCGCTATAAATGCGGTTAGGTGAGCCGTGCTGTGCTCACCTAACCCACACACGTGGCGCCAAAATCACAGGGGGTCGGGGCGCCCCAGCCCTCGGGGCCGAAACGGGAGCGGCCCGACCCCTCGAGGAGACAGAGGAAGGGGTGGCCACGTCACCCTCGGGCCCGACCCCCCGAGGGGGTCGGGCCACGTGGGTGACCGCGGCTACTCAAGCCTCTAGTCATGATACCCCGGGTCCCATGTCACCGACACACGGCTACGTGCCTCCGTCACCGTTGTTGAGAAACTTCGTTTTCATAGCCGACCATCTCTGCTGCCGCCAGTCGTCATTACTACTGGTCATGTTTGCCGCCGCCGACTATTTTCTTTGTCTTCATGGTTAGTGGATTTCGTCGTTGCTGCTGATGGGCAACTACGTCTCCACCACCAACATCTTCGTTACCTCTGATGGGCAATTTTATCTTCACATTGGTGATCTCGCTTTCATGCCGACTGCATCAGTTGCCACCAATGGATAACCTCGACTGCGACAGAAGGACAAGCAACATGCTCAGAGGCTTACTAGCTCTAGCACGAAGATCATACCTTCGATCTGAACTTATTATGGATATATGCAACATGAATTTATGGTTGTAAGCTTATCTCCTGCAAAAGATGTGGAGAGGGATAACTACTTGGAACAAAAGCATTGCTCAGATGAGATGCGCTTGGTCTACATCACTCGGAAGATTTGTCACTCGGGAGCATATTAATAGACGTGTCATACGCGTCATATTTTTAAGGGTATCGGTAGGCATATTTTGGACTTGATACCAATATGTTTGCAGCCCGTATTTCAGGTGTGGCTTGACATGTGTCTCTACGGACTTAACCAAATTTGCCTTGGCAATATGCGTATGCTCTATTGGCCGATGTCTTCAAAATCCTTTCGTACAGCAGTTACACAACTTTTTAGGAGTTGGTACGATGCAATTTGGAAGGCGGTTGGTAAATCTATGGGTTTTATTAACTCGGATTTTATACCACAAATGTTATATATTTCTGAGGATGGTAAAGTTGTATGTATCGAGGGGACTCGGACATGACTGTTTTGGCAACATGTGCACAATGTGATGCCAGTACTCGGGGTCATTATGCACTGTGCCTTATTAATGAGGTTATGTGCTATATGATTTTTTAGGATGCTTTTGGCTTTGACTAAACATTTATTTATATAAGACCACTCGGATAGGTGGGTTGATTAAAAGTTGTTGACTATATGCTTAGTTTGTTTAACTAAACACATAGTCGGGGGCTACACCTAATTAGGTGCATCTAGTTGATGCACCCAAGTATATCTTTTATTGCAGTTTTTCAGCCCTTCACAACTTTTCTATTGGATTGATTAAAGCACTCAGAAGATTATGGTAGAGATGATTGAAGCACTCGGCTATGGATTCATTTGGTTCGAGGTGAAGTTATCTTGTCGACTGCAAAGGTCTCAGGGGCTACTGTAGAGAATATGGATACCGGGTACCCACACGGCCTCCATATTGGATTAGAGATAGGGGATGGGCCGGATCCATACATTATGTAATACAATAGGACTCGGTCATAATGTTGCCTTATGTTCTATGGCATGACTTAGAGTCCCGATTGAGTATTACCATGTAATAGATTAGGAAACTGATGTCGTATCTAGCTAGGTTTTCCTCTTTGTAACCCTGCCTCCCAACCTATATAAGGTGGGTAGGGTGCCCCCTAGGGGAGGATGACAAGATGATCATAATATGATCATAGAGATATTCACAATTTGGTCGTCAGATCAATACACACCCGGCGGATACAATTCCCAAACAGGAGTAGAGTATTACCTCTCATTGAGAGGGTCTGAACCTGTCTAAATCTTTGTTTTTCGCATCCATCCACTTTTAGGTCTCGTGCACTATCCCTTTTTATTATTGCCGAATTCCAGTTTCGACAAAGAATTTAAGATTTTGAGAAACAACTAGTGAGAATCTGAAAAATTATAACTTTTAGCTAGTTTATTTTTTAAATTCTATAATTACAGACTATCGCAATCGACTGTTTGGAGAGCTTCTGGCAGGTAGGGATTTTACGAGAAACCGAAACATGCACATAGTACTCCTACATACTCCTCCGCATAGGCACGGCTGCGTCATTCTGAATTTCTGATCCACGGATACTACGTGGTACAAGAAGGTGTAACGTACACCGATCCATCTCGCGATATTTCTGGATTTGATCTGCAGCGTCCCGTGCCGTGCCGTGCCGTGCGTGCAGGTTGGTGACCAATGATGCGGCGGTCAAGCGCACGATCGATCGACGTCCAAACACGGGACGTACAGAGCTGAGCTAGGTGGTGCATGTGGCAGGGGAGACATGGCCGCGCCCCAGAAACCCACCACCAAACTAATCGATCGATCGAATAGCTAGCCCAGCCAGTAGCCGCGCAGTCTCCCTCTGCTATTATTGATCTCCTTTCGTCTCGCTCGCTCGCTCGCTCGCTGACGGTCCTGCAGCCGCCGTGGTCCTCTCGATCGGTCGATCGATCGATCGTTGCCGGGAAAAGCTAGCTAGCTGCTGCTGCTGCTCGCCTTGTTCGGTCCCGCCCCGACAGCGCTATCTATTACTACTACTACTAGTCGGTCAATCGATCGGCGGATGCAGCAAAAAAAAAAGACAATAGCGCCATGTGTGTACGTAAATCCTCCTACAAAAGATTGGCAAGAATATCAGCCCTTGTGTTTTCTACTAGTAGGTCACCAAATTACCAGCAGTACGTGCCAAGCTGGCTAGTTTTTGTATTGCTCTTTTCGTCTCAACGTATAGTAATTTTGATCATATATAGTTTTATAGTATTAGTACGTGTGAAAGATGTAATTATGAACTGTTGCTAACTTGATTTGTACTAGTACTACGACTACGAGAATTGTTAATCTATTGTACCGGTATTGCCGATGGATGGGAGATGTAGGAAGAGCGTGCAAATTGTGGGGGATAGTGATGCACAGTCACTAAGCTGCTACTAGTAGCTTGTTGGTTGGTTGGTTAGGTTGCATGTGGTAAAGCTGACATGGATGTAGGGGAAAGCGGGGTCGAGCGCGGACGAGACCGTCAGATCGATGCGCAGGGACGGTCAGAAGTGGTGCTGTTTGTGATAGATTCCGCAGGTTTCAGGACAAGGGCATATGCAACGAGTTTTGCTTGCAATACATCAATCATTGGGGAAAGAAAGGAACGGTGCTATGCTAGCTAGTGCTCGGATCGGAGTAGTAGTGGCTTGTAATTGCGACCGTTGCTCGTTACAGCTGCCCCTCCAAGAGTGGCAAGAACCACAAGGAAACCGGGCGGTTTTTCATGCACCCGAAAATCCCACCACTATACCAGTGACGGTATTAAAAGCTGGTGTTATGATTGAGCCTAGACAGCGAACAGTTCTAACTCATTATCTACAGTTTTTATCAATTATCTATGTCGCATGTCAGCGTGATGTTGACAACCATTTCGATAAGCCTGCTAGCTGGCTCCATCGGTGCTCTTCAGCAATAGTTGCGATAGAGCCAACTATGTTGTTGAGCCTAGGCAACGAAGAGCAATAGTCGATGGTTTTATTTGGTGATTATTCATGGTGCACATAAGTCGATTTATATAGTCACCTCATCAGCTTTGAGAGCATGCTCTTGATCTGTAAACACGCAAAAGAATTATACGTTAATATATGAGAAGAAGCAGAATTATAAAAGTATACAACTCCTTTGTTACTAATTGTATACTATAGGTAAGAAAAACTCATTTGTTCCTAATTGTATACAAGTAATATGTATTTTCGATTTCATATACCTTTAATTTCAAAACAATGAAAATGTTTGTACAATTGGTCATCTCCATGCGTACGAGTGAACGGTGGGTGAGATCTAGTGTGATATAGTAATTTCAGCGTTTTTGTTCTCAATTTTTTTCCTTAAGTCTATATTGGTTAATTATATCGACATGTATAAGACTGTACGGTGAATGAGATAAATTAATAGGAGGAGTAATTGCACCAGTTATATTGGGCCATAATGTGTTGGTGCCTTAATTTGTCGTTGCAAACATTTGACAACCACGTTCATGACGTACCAAATAACCTGGCCTATAGATTGTCACACGTGTAACAGTGAACCGAAGCGCATGCAACAATAATTAACCAGACGTGCCGTCCATAGAAACAACTGTGCGTGACGGGCAAACTGCTGGGGGTAAATAGCCGTCAAAATGTAGCCCCCAATGACCCGGATGACCGATTAGAGAACAGAATAAAACGTGGAGCAACATTGATTGTAGGTGATTGTGGGCTCGATATATCGTTTGCATGCGCAAATTAAAGTGGCCATATATCAGCAGCAGCTCAATCGTAGTACATCTTGCTGGGCCATGCACAATGATCACGGGCAGGAACTCCAAATTAAAACTCTGGCCACTGAAACTGCATTTAATTGAACATCCCAGAATTTCAGACATGTACAAATATCGTTTATGTATGTATGTATGTATGTATGTATGTATGTATCGTATGGTTGAGAAATTAGCTGACAACGACTGTACATGTCTGCACTGAGCAACAGGGAGCGGATGTGGCCGTGCGTGCGTGCGTGTGACTGTGTGGTCACCGTCGCATGCCGCGCGCAGTCAATCTGGCAGTCAAGTTGACGAAGTTCACGGCTCGCCCGGTCGGGGGAGCCCCTGCCCCTGCCCCTGCCTCTGCCGGTGCCGTGCCGGGACCATCCATCCCGCTGCCTGTACGCCCGCGCCGCACGTACGTACAACGTAGCCAAGCCAGCCATCATCCGTGGTCCACCACCACCCCACCCCAACCACAAACCGGTTCCCGCACGTACGCGCCCCCGCTCCGCGCGTCCTCCTGCCAAAAACGACTTCTCCTCCCCGCGGAAGTTTGCCGTAAGCCAAACTGTTGGGCGGATGGATGGCGTGGCGTGCCATGTGGCGCCCGCGTGCTGCTGCCTACCGGTGCGGGTTGGTGATTGGGGCACAGTGGTTTGACGAGAGCCTTTGTGGACGTGGACGGGTCGGCGAGCTAGGTGGCTCGGAGCGGCGGGGATCGATCCGGGAAGGACAGGGGGATCGCCGCCGTCGTCGTGTAGGTGTACAGATCGAGCCTCGAGGGGTCGTTGTCTGATTTAGTTGTGTGATTTGCATGTGGCGCAACACCGTTCGGTTTATGCATGTCTCGTACCTACGTAAATCCAACGTACAGTAGAGATAAGATAACAAAGGAGTATATGCATGCAGGCGGGCTCTCTTTGGATTAGTTAATTGATGTAGGATTTGGCACCATCACGCTAAACAGCACAAGGGCAGAAGCACTGTCAATCAGATTAGCAGAGCGGCAATCAACTGGAGTGCACTTCACTCTTCTCTTACATATTTTTTCTGTTTCATAAAAAAATTAAATTCTAAATGTTCAATTTTTTTATCAGAATTTAAATTTTTATGACTCAGAAAGAGGGACAAATCACAACTATAGCCCACGTCAAAGACGGCCGCCGTGCCGTGTGCCCCCGTGTCTTTTCATGCCCCCTCATACTACTACTACAGAGCTATAGTTACACTACCCCATAATCTCTCATTCTGTTTGATTTTTCCTCACAGTTATGGAAAGAGCGCCTGCGCGAGTCTTGGATGTCGTTATGTTTGTCGAAAACAAGCAGGAAGGGCGACTATATCCGACAGATCCTTTAACTTATTACGCTCTAACTTTAAATGATAGACATGTAGATCTTACAGCTCGTGGAATCACATATGAACGGTCCAATTCAGAGGAGCATCTTCGGACAACGAATATATATTAGTTGGGAGGATAGCTTTTTTTTTTCCTTTTGCACTTAAGGCTTAATCCGATACTTCATCCGTCTCAAAATATAACAATTTCTATCACTTATAATTTGCCCTAAAATATAGTAATTTTTTCACCAACATTTTTTTCTAAACCAATCACAAACCTTTACCATTCACTTTTCCCACGTATCTCTCACTTCTAAACCAATCACAATCTCTTTCCATTTAAATCTATCTATTTTTTTAACAACCATGTCTTAACTTTAAAACTTATTATATTCTGAGATAGGTAGTAAAGCCCCATTATAAACTCTAACAAGATTCAAATTATTTCTCGGTTTTTGTTAGCACAGTTTTCAAACTATTAAACAGTGTGTTTCGTATGAAAACTTTCTGCATAAAAGTTGCTATAAAAAATCAAATAAATTTATTTTTAAAGCTTTAAATAATAAAAATTCAATTAATTATATACTAATTAATGATTTGTAAAATACGTACGCACCTAATCTTCGTAGTATATTCGAACGGGTCCAGTATACTCAAACGGGGTCCAATAACATCTATTTGTGCATCTAGCCCTCATGTCAGGAACATCCCCGACGCTATATACGAACTTGCTTTTATCTAAATGAAATGACCTAGTATAATCCTTTTGCGTATTTGTGATATAGTACTCGTCACATCTCGATCAACGACGTCCATGGATCTCACTCATACCGGAGAAGAACGAGGCCGTTCAGACATGCAAATAACTAACCAGTGGGTCCCCCAAGGAGAGGAGCTGTGATGACAAGACTTGACATGCATGTTGCAGGAACAGAATACTAGCCCTAGTAGTAGTGTTGCAGGTCGGGTGCAGAGGTCACCATGTCCATGAACACTGTTTGCCATGCCGTCCCGTGTAGTAGCCGCTGCTAGCTGCTCCTCTACGGAGTACTACTACTCCTCCAGTAGTAATAATAGCAGTAGGATTGCTCGTTTCTTCGTCTCGAGATAGTCGTCAACATGCGCCGCGGCGGCAGCAGTAGCAGCGGTTGATGGGCTACCATGGACGAACACATGGATCACATACGTTGTGCTGGTGTGAAGTGAAGTTCAAACACCATGCATGTGTTGTCTCGTCAATCCGTCACTCCGGTCGCCGTTATCTTCATATATCTTTGTCTTGTTTTGATATCCATACAAGGAATCCGCTCCACTGCTGCCAAAATTGAATCAAACAAAGTTAATACTACTCATACGCATGGAGTAATTCATTGCAAGGTCACTGGCCTAGATTTTTATTGCTTCATGTTGTATAATGTACTACTAGTACTAAGATTAGTAGTAATGGCATAGTAATATTGCATATATGTTTTCTGGAGCACATGTGATCAGAAAAAAAGACAAAAAGTAACCTTATTAGAGACCATAACAAAATCCAAAACGATAACTAGAAAACCATAATACTTTTCCGCCTACAGGAGAGCTTTCCTCGGACAGAGCAGCATGACAAAGAGCATATGGAGGGCCCTGTTCAGTTATCCCCATAACCCCGTTTTGGCGTTTGCGTGCAGTTCCATTCCATGCAGCGTTTGTACAACCGCATGCAGCTGCCTGTGCCCTAGCTTTGCTTTCTTCTCTCTCGGACAAACAAAAAGTACTTGTATACGATCGACTAGTAGCATTTGCAAATTTGCAACTGTGCACATATGATGCCCTCTTTTTCCTGCGATCGATCGGGTCCAGTGGCTCTTCTTCCATAACTGATCTGATCATCGTCAGACAAAGGCTCTGTAGCAGCAGTAACACGGCGTCGTTTCATGCCGTGTCATGTCAGTTCTGCGTGCCACGGTAGCGAGATCTACAGTTGCAGCTAGCTTAGCTCGTCACGATCAGCAGGTCAGTTTCGTTAGAGTAGTGGTCGTCGCTGGCTAGACGATGAGAGGAAGGATGGATGAGCCGTAGCAACAGTCTCT
Organism: Oryza officinalis; assembly: GCA_008326285.1. Classification (NCBI taxonomy): domain Eukaryota; kingdom Viridiplantae; phylum Streptophyta; class Magnoliopsida; order Poales; family Poaceae; genus Oryza; species Oryza officinalis. Next base: position 43,871,522 of record BDMV01000006.1, on the reverse strand, counting down.
AGATGCCAAGTTCAGGACTTCAGGTTTGTGCCACTCCTCCCTGCCTGCCGCTTCCCACAAAGGCACAAAGCCTGCAACTGCAAGAGCTCTTCCTTGTACTCTCGCTCTCTAAAGCGATGTGATTTCACGAAGCTGAAAGCATCTGACGCGACTGTAATTAAATGAGTGATTCATGCGGCTTAATTTCTGCAGATCTGGTTTCTTCTGGCAACAACAGCTGAAGAGTGGCACATGTGGGTAGTAGTAAGCATGATTTCAGAGTTTGGAGAGCACATATGTTTCGTTGACAGTTCTGGTCATGCATGTGAATTCCAAAGTGATTCAGAATGAACTGTTCCATTTCCCTGCCAGATTCAATAGGCCATGCATTGATCTTGCTTTCTTGTAGCAAGGACAGCGTGAGTGTGTCTTTCTTTTTCCACTAATCATCAGAGGACTAGCTGCAAACGGCACATGGGTTCCACGCGAACACCAAGAACAATGGCAGATATGGTGTACGGTGCACATTAAAATAGACGGTACGGTCGTAAAAGCTCTCCCGTCTCTCTACGCAGGTACTACTACTAATATATACTTACTAGTACTGTATTTTCTTCGTTTCAAAATATAAAATTTTTTGATTAAATGTAACGTATTTTAGTATTACAAATTTAGACATAAAACATATTCAGATTCATAATACTAAGATATATCATATCCAATAAAAATCTCTTCTATATTTTGAGACGAAGAAATTTAAGCTATCCGATGCTAAGGCATGTTTTAAAACAGATCATTAACTAAATTATTGATTCAGATTACTTACTTGATTAGAATGATAAAAACATTGTAAAAAATAAATTTAACAAGTAACTTCTAACACGTGGTCTAAGTAATGCATCCGAAGAAATTTGTTAACAAAACTTATTTTTAGACATGTGATGTTGCAAATAATCTATAACAATAATCTGATGAAGCGTTTAATTTATTCATGCATTCATTTTACAACAAGCCATATCAAAATTTAAATTTTAGAATTAACTCAGAGCTTTTTCTCTATATTTTATAGCCTTGATTTTTGGATAACTAATTAAAAATAAAAAAGAGAGTAGAAGTTAAAGGTCTTAACGTAAAATTTTTTTTGGTTGCTTCATTATCTTTTTGGGTTTATAAGCCTTAGCTCAACCAACAAGTAATTTGGAGCTTAACACGAATGGTGTACTGGTAGGCTGGAACCTCCCAAGGCATGGCGGTATAGTTTCAATTAGACCAACACTAAGCTTCAAATCTTCTTTCTAAACTATAGAGCGTCCATGTTTCAAAAAGAATCAAACTTGATAATTTTTTACTAACGATTATACTAACAATATATATGCTAAATCAAAATACATGTTATATCAATAGATTCGTACCTTAAAATACTTTTATGTGATGTTAGTTTTATAGTTATTGATAACATAATATAAAATAAATTAGTGATCAAAGTATATTATTAAAGATCGTGTAAAAAATTTATAGAACTTATAATTTAAGACAGAGTGAGTAATTTGAAGTCAAACGATAATTTATAATAAGAAAAAAAAGTTCGAATTATCCCCGTGAACTATTATGGCAGAACGAATTAACCCTCTCAATTCAAAAATCAGACATTCTTCTCCCTCAACTTTTTATATGCCAGACGAATTACCCCACTGACTAAGTTCGGAGTGGTTTTGGTCCTACGTGAACGTACACGTGATAGTCCAGTCAAAAAAAATGATGGGACCCACTTGTCAGTTATGGCTCCTCTCGATCATCACATACAGGCCCTAGCTGTTTTATTTTTTTAATGCTGACTGAGTTGTCGCATGTGCAATCAAAATCGTGTCGAAGTTGGTCAGGGGATAATTCGTCTGGTATAAAAAGTTGAGGGTAAAGAATGTCTGATTTTTAAATTAAGGAGATAATTCGTACTGCCCAATAGTTAAAAAAAATAATTCAGACTTTTTCCTTATAATAATTCTCTTGTTTCTATGCGGACCTTAACATGCCACCTGGTCTGAAAATTCCAGTGCCACAAAACGGGACCTTGTGCCCCTTTTGGTCCCCTGCATCGTCGTTCTTAACAAACAAGATCACGTTTTGGTCCCCTTTCACTAATCATGGGAACTAACAGTCCTGTTGATAAGATGTTCATTAGGCCCCTGTTTATTCAGCACGGTTTCTACTTTATAGGTCCTTTTCCATGTTCTTGCATAGCCAAACTTAATTGAGAAATGAGAATAGGCCATGTGCTAACACAGAGTTCTAAACAAGACAGCACGGAAACAAAGCCAGTTTAAGCGTGACAAGACAAGGGAGAGAGCAGCATGCAACAACTTCTCCAATAATAAGATCGACGAGACATGACACTACTATTGCCAACTGGGAGTTGTCATGGGCGCTTAGCGATAATCAGACGAGATTGGTAGGAGTATATATGGTTGTTCAGAAAATGGCAGAGATACGTGTAAAACGGCATTTCATATGCATGCATGCCAATCGAAGAGTTTTGGGCCTCACGGTTAACTTCCTCTTTTATTCCCCGAATATATAGGGTCATATATACATCAAAACTGAAGGGAATACCAATGCCCAATGGCACACTATTTGGTTACTCCAAAAGAATTGGCAGCGTCCATGCATATTGCCAAAATTTGAGGGTTAGTATTTTGTAGTAGCTGGCCTCAAACCAAAGTTCCAAACAATGCAAGAACATAAAAGCAACCCTTCCAAGATTTCTGCTTTAATTTGGTAGCATACCAAACCACCTAACTTAATTTGCCAAAATTTTGGTAATTACAGACTACCAATATTTTAGTAAGGCTAACAGCTGATATTGGCCGAAAATCAAATAATATAAGCCATTGATTTGATGAGCATTTTTTTAATCCACAGTTGTTGTTCTACCTAAAAATATGTTTAAAATGAAACTTAATTGAAAGTTGCTTTGAGTTACAAAGTGGCTGTATAGCTAGGTTGGTGTCGCATGGCTAAACGGGAGAAGTTGACCGAAAGGGCAAACCGAGGCAGTGGAGAGCCGTGAGCAACTGAGCATCGATCTATGGTCGATCCAGTAGGATTGGTCGATCAAAATCGAGATGGATCTCATGAGATAGCTTTCTGACAGAAGCCGACACTTCTCTAGTCCCCAGAAAAGAACACCTTTCGCCCACTCACACAAGCTATGGTCTAGAATGATTATTGCTTCTATTGTGGTTAGTGAATTCTGACTTTTGCATTAATTAATAAATACTATTGTATGTAGGATTTATTTTTAGTTCAGGACATGGTTTAAAAAAGCTACTAAAAGTTTCTTTTGGGTTTGCACCAAAAATGATTAGAAGGCGACATAAATTTTCAAATATTCTGTATCAAAAATTAACTGTTCCAATCGAAAGAATGTCAATGTCTAGACCAACGTGTTTTTACAAGTAACAGAGCTACTAGAACTGTAGTTTGGTTTGGCACAAAAAATATTTTTTCTACTGAATTGGCAAAAAAAAGTTAGGAACACGACATAGACACATCGAAATTGTCAAATGTTCGGTAATAAAAATTAATCATACATAAAACTAAGTTTCACTAGAACACTGAGGCACCATGGACATGATTCAAACATGGCCACTAACCCATGCAAGAGGAGCATCAAAGCGTGGACTCCGCTCGCTCATCCTCCTGGTCACCTGAGAAGTTTGACATCCTCCTGGTCACCTAAGAAGTTTGAAAAGAGAGAAACGCGCGACTCTTTTAACACATTGTCATAGCACCGATCATAATTATAGCAAAAATAGAAGAGGAAGCCAGAGCCTGATGCCTAACAAGAATGACAAAAAAAAGCTTAAAGAGCTAACGATGCTACGAGAAATCCCCTATGTAACACTCCCTAACACTTGTACAAAACTAAACCCTCTTCTTTATTAATGAAAAGAGGCTGTACAAGTAACAGTTCTTGGTAAGAAGACGTACTTTTCACAAGTAACAGCTCTTGGTATGAAGAGGGGACTTTTCTTCCCTAAAAACTTTTAGAGAGTTTGAACAGGTAGGTCGAGATGGATCCATCGATCATGGCGGCAGGCACGAGCTAAGGTACGGTGGCCCATGCGGGGCAGCCACTAGCCACTAGCTAGCAAAGCACGGCCGCCGCTCCTCCTCCCTCCAAAACTCCAAGGAGGGGCAACATTTTCTCCCACGCGACACAACACAACTGGCGAGCCCGTCGGCTGCCCATGCCGGTCAAAGGACATGCACAAGCAGCCATTGGTGGATGCATGGCCCGGGACCGACAACTACATGCGTGCAAGTACCATGGCCATTTGCAAATTCAGTGCCCAACCTCGCAACCATCATTTCACACCCTTTTTCCATTGATCATTTCTCAAGTTAATTGTTCTTGATCACAACAAAATTATACTTGTGTACAGCCTCATTGCTTCGCTTATCTTTATAAAGCTAAAATTTAAATTTTAAGGCTAACTTTTAAGTTGATTTTGTGATTTTTTTATTATAGTTTAGTATTTTGTATCATTTATTCTTGAATAGTTAAGATCACGTATATAAAAATTTTACTAACAAACAAATTATTTTGTTTTGCTAATAAATAATAGGAATAAACACATGAATAAACGAAACAATAAAGCTAATTAATAAACACATAAAGAATTCTCGCTATCATGCATATGTGTGTGTATATAGAAGGAGTTAATTTGAATTTTTTTATGATGATAATAATTATATATATATAGTTTTTTGGGAAGTGTACACATGGGAAGCGAGCAAACCTAATTACCCCCGTTACAACAAGTACAAAATTGGTAGCCACCTTTTGGGTCCCTGCACAAAGGGCCCAACAGGTCCGTGCCTACCTAGTCTTGTAACAGGGGGAGTTTGCGAGCTTAGCTGGTTCTCTCCTCTCTCTCTCCTCTCAAATCTCGTCAAAACACTGCTTGCCCTAAAGATGGTGACCCTAGCCAGCCAAAGGCCATCATCCATCACCACAACCACACACACTCTCTCTTTCTCTCTCTCTACAATTCTAATAATCATAAGAGGATTACAATTAAGATAGGTAATGAGCAACTAATATATAATAGTTGGGGAAGGTGTCCGTGATTATCTGTACTAGCGAACGGTCTACGCGTAGGTGACGATCTGATCACGCGAGAGGCGACCTGTGTGGCGCGCCCTTCCTCCTGTTGTTCAGTGACAGGACGATCTGAGGGAAGAACCCGCCGCCGCCGCCGCCGCCGCTCTTCTTCTTCCTCGGGACATCGGCCGTCGGCACCGCCGTGTTCCGGCCGTTGTTGCTGGAGCCGCTGCCGCCGTAGTACTGGTGGTGGTGGTGGTGGAGTGGGTCTTCGAGGATGGAGTTGGGGGTGGTCACCTGGTGGGCATCGTCTTCGTCGTCGTCGTCTTCGTCGCCGGGGAGGCCGCTGCCGCCGCCGTCGACACGGAGATTCTCGAAGCGCGGGAAGCCGGCGGCGAGGTCGGGCTCGCCGGAGCCGGACATGTAGAGGATGTTGGACAGGTCGCCGCCCTGCATCATCACGTGATCCACCTGCATGAATACATGCATGCATGCATGCACAAACGACACAGCTCAGTAGCTAGTAGCTCACTCACCATCTCGATCGATCGATCGATCGATCGCCATGGCAGTAAAAAAAGAGAAAATTCTCGAAGGTATGTGTACAGTGTGGCTACTCTTACCTTGCAAGAGAGGCAGCAGAAATGGAAGGGCTCCTGCAGGATCCTGTCACATGTCAAGCAGATGTTGCCAGAGCCCTTGAACGGCCTCGACTGTGGCCTTGGCTTCAGAAATATCACCTTTGCACTGTTGATCGTGTATGGCTGAAAATAAAAACCAAATTTAATTAGCCCTACATAATTGTAAAACTGAACAAATTAATTTCAGAGTTATTGCAGTTTACCTGAACAAAGGAGCAGTCGATGAGCTTGTCGAGATCATCCAGGCGAACAACGTCGTTGTACACATACCTCCTAACCTATACACGTATAGGCAAGTTCAGTGCACGAAGTACGTAGAGTATAATTCTACTGCTAGTAAAAGAATCTTCTAGAAGTTGCTATTGTTGATGAGGTAAAAAAAAAAAAGAATTCCATTATTCCATCTGGGCGGCCGGACGCTGAGGCAGGAAAAGGATAGACTCCCCCGGTAATAATTGCGAGCCTTTGACCGGCGGCTCGTCGTCATCCGCATCGTGGGAGGGAGAAAGAAACCCTAATTACCATACCACCCCTACACCTTCCACCTCTCTCGGTCACACAACCCGAGGCCACAAAGGTTAAAAAATAACTCCTCCAAATTAACCCCATGACACTGTAAAAAAAAAGAGTGTTTACTACTGCTATCGATCGCTGTGGCCTGAATGAATGAACAGTATTGTCACGGCGACCTTGGATTATACAGAGCCGGAGCAACAGTATTGGGGCCTTGTTTGGTAAGAGGACAGTGTCTTTTACCAAGCACACATATGGTTAAAAAAAAAGAGACCCTGCTCACTTTTTTTTTTACTTCACCTCGCCAATGGCCTCTCTGTGGTCTGTAGCCTGTAGTTTCTGCACTGTCACTGTGACTACTGCAGCTGCGATCTTAACAGCTCTGGCTTTGGCTGAGACGACGGAGTGAGGAGCTAGTAGCTAGATAGACACAGGATTGCCCATCCATTTATCAACCAACCGGCGCCGTCTATCTTCGCAGGGAGAGAGAGAGAGAGATCAAGATCAGGGAGAGGTTGCAGCATGCTTTGCTATTCATGGCTAAACAATCCGGATAACCCAACCCATTTTTGTGCTAATGGATCAAGCTTGTTACTGCTGCAGTTTGGATGCATTTAGGAATCAGAGTTTGTAGTTACGTTGCACAAGTCTAGCTTTTAGTGGCTCGGTACTTTGTGGAACACACAAATTCTATAGAAGTTTCACAAAAAAAGTAAGTTCATTTTATGTGGTGTATCAGAAATTTTACTGGTTAATTAGTTCGGTTGGAGGAGAAAGAGCAGGACGGTGCTATTGTTACCGCTGTCAAAAAGAGATGGCTTTTCATCAGAGGTGACTGTGTGTGCTGGCCTTTGCTGCTGCTGCAAAATGCAACTTTTGCAGGTGGTGAGGTGAACCGAAGAGAGAGCGATGCATTGCACACCGGAATGGGGGAGATGTAAGATGGGACTAGGCTTAATTTATAAGACTATGGTTATTTCGGGCGCATGGCTGAGGCTCGCAGTAACTTCTTGCCAGAGACTCATTTTTCACCCTTCCCAATTTTCACCGCTCCACATTTCTACTACTCTCTTCGCACGGAGAGTCATGCCCACCAAACAGCAGCCAAGGACAGGCAGAAAATTAAGTTTGGCAAACACACACACACAGAGGAAATCAAGGTGATGATTAGCAATGCAAAAGTACTAATGGTTAATTAATTAGCGGTGTGTTTTAGGTGATTAATCAGACTGATTAACCGATCGAGGGGTCACTTTGCATGGAGCACAAAACGAAAAGCCCGGAAAACGACAAGGGGAAGACGAAAGATGGGCACAGGGTTCTAAAAGGGTCGAGAGCTATAGCTGCAAGTGGTTAAGTGAGACACCCCATGCGATGCAGCTTAAGCCCAAGCACCGCCGCAATTAAGCCCAACCAAATCTAACCAAATTATGCTAAGTGTGAGTACTACTACTACTACTACTACTACTACTAGTGGCACTAGCATGGTCGCTAATGAGAGACAATTAGTAATCTTTCCTCTGAAAATGACATAATTAGCATGTCATGGCATGGAAGAATCAACAAGATCCTAGCTGCCCACATCTACTGGTACTAGTAGAAGCCATCTTGGAACAAGCCAAGACGGAAAGGCTAGTGAATTAGGCCAAGGCTAGTGGTTTTGTTAAGTACTCCTACAAAGCTAGCTGCTATACATGCTAAGCTAATCCTAGCCCACACCCCCACAAATCCACTCAATTCAGCACACTGTAGCACAGCCCAACGAATTCAAAGCAGATAAACTTGTACTGTTTAATTAACAGTTCTAAAAAAAGAACTTGTAATTGAAGAACTTTAACAGACTAACACACTCTCACATCACATGCATAATCTGAATACGGTTAAGAATAATTAACGGAGGGCATGAAACTGAACATGCAACCTACTGTAATTAATTAACAAACAAGACAGACATGCATCATATGCATGTAGCTAGCTAGATATGCAGTGTATCGACGACATGCATGGCATGGCAATTGGGTCGCCGGCGCCGGAGACGGCGGCTGCGGCGGCGGCGGAGGAGGATTAATTACCTGGAGGAGAGGGTGGTGGCGGTGGGAGGGGGCGCAGTGGGGGCAGATGCTGGCGCAGCAGCCGAGGCAGAAGATGTTCTTCTCGTTCTTCTTGCGGCTCTCGTGGGCGGGGCACCCAACGAAGAAGCTCTCCTCGACGAGTCCCCCCACCCATCCCGGCCTCATCCCCATCACCCTCACCTTCGTCTTCCTCTCCAAATCTCTCCACACTTTCTTTTGGCCACAGCCCACAGCTACCCTATCAACTCTCTCAATCTCTCTCTGATGCTATGTAGTACGTGCGTATGTATGTATGTATGTATGTATGTATGTATGTATGTACAGATGAGAGCAGAAAGATCGATCGATGCTTTGGAGGCGAGGAGTGGAGAATTGCGAGGATTAGTGGTGGATAGCAATGGAGGAGAAGCCATGGTAGGGTATATATAGAGAAGGAGAAGGAGAGGAGAGCTTGGTGTGGTGTGGGCAATGGCGTCAAGGGGACACCATGGGTTCGACGGTCAAAGGACCAATTGGGCGTCACGGTCCAAGTGTCGGGGACCTTCTCGACAATATCCAGCAACTTGAGGGGTGTTTCTGAATTATGCTTGCTCACATGAAAATGATCGGTCGGGAAATTGATTGTTTGCTAATTTAACTATCCGGTATTGACATCGATACTGTATTAAAAAGAAATTAAAAAATTGAATTTTACAGTGCTGTTTGTACGGAAATAACGCTTGGTCGAGCAGGAATTTTCGTGACCGTTTTCGTCCCTCACAGCTTGCTGTGCCGTTGGGCAGGATTAGAATAATAACGTTGTGTAGGGCGCTTTATGCGAAGGATTATTTTGCTTTGCCGGGGGAGGAGGTTAATGCACCGGCGCTTCATGTCACTACTAACGAGAGAGTGCTCCTTCCGACTTGATAATATTAGTTTATTTTGAACAAGGATATAGTTAAACTTTAAAATCTTTATCTATAAATAATTTTTAAAATATTTATCTAAGAAATATAAAAATTATATGTATAGATTAGACTTAAAAAGTATTTTAATAAAATCATATATTTGTTGATATTTTTTATATATATTATAATAAAAAATAGTTGTCAAAGTTAATTTTTTAAGACCATGTTTTTTTCTAAAACGATAAATATTATTAACCCGGAGAGAGTATAAATCATCTTGTTTTGGGTAATTTAGTGCTTGTTCATTTTATTATCAAAATTAACCTTACTAAATAAGTATCTGGCACTATCAAAATTTAGTGTATTTGGCGTTACTAAATTTTGGTGCAGTTTAATGTGTTTAGTTTAAAACTTTTTAAAGTTTGATAATGTTTTTGTGAGAGAAAATTTCTAAAGCTTTCAAATTTTAATAAGGTAGAGATGGTAAAAACGTGTTTATTTTGTTGCTCTACCAAAATTGATAACATAAAAAAATTAGTAGGGTTAAAAATGTTAATGAAGTGAACAACCTCTTAAAAAGCTGTTGGTTGCACTGATGAGCATTCGACCCCTCCCTTTTCTTTCATCACCAATTTTGTTACTAACAGATTGCACGCTAGAAAATTGATGAAGATACTGATAATTTCACAAATCTGCTGCTAATCTTGATGGACATCGGTGCCATAATAACCATCTTAATTATCCAAAAACTGCCATTTGTTTTTCCACCTTTGACCACATAAAACAGGAGCAGGCATGCTCACAGGCCACAGCCGAGTGAAGACTGATATGATTAGCTTACAAATCTTTTTCATCAGCTATCATAGCATTAGCATGGTCCTGATCTATGCTACTACTAACTTTTTAATGAGCATATCATAATGTGTTCTTGAACACAGTAGTACAGTACAGGCAAGAAGAAAATAAACCCACTGGATTGCTGAATTCCATGTTAATAATTAGCAAAACTGCAAAACCACTCGTTCAAATCTGAAATCCCCATCCTTGTCAAGCCTTGATTTCACTTTTTTTTTCCTTCAACACACAGCTTCTGGCATTATTCTTTCCTGCCTCTTCACAACCTGATCGAGCACTTACTGCTGATACCGGAGTAGTACAAGTTTGGTAACGAAAGAAGAAATTCGAGCTGTTGCTGGTGTTCGTCGCTGCTCACCCAGCATCTCTGCCTTTCCGGTTAGCCAGTACAAACAGTGGTACTGCTGCCTTTTGGTTTCTTGTTTTATGTGGCCCGAATTCTTTTTTACCCTCGCAGCAATTTCAAAGCTCCTTTGTACATTTTTTTCACAGTTTCTTGGCCGGTAGCGAACGCTTCAAGTTTTTTTTCATCTCAAGGGTGCAGTACACCCTGTACCATCTACTACCACTACTACTACGTAGGAGTACGTTGAGTTGCTGCAAATGTTACAGCTGTATCCATTTCATATTTCTAGGTCTATGCATGCTAATGAACTTCTCTAGGCATATTTGGTTCGTTGGTTGTTGAGTAGTACTACCACTACAATTTGTATTGCTAGTTACATTATCTGTAGGAAAAAAATATTTATAGAATTTATTGCCAAGTTTTGTGGAGTTTGTAGTGGATGATTGTGTTAGCTACACTTTGGTCTAAAATGTTTTGTAGTAGTATTTTGTTCGGTGGAGACCAATTATGGAGTAAGCTAGTAGTTTCTTCTGGTACCATTCATTTTTTGGGCCTGTGGATTGAATTCACGGGCTCAACATCATTGCATTCAGTTCCTGGCCGGATCACCAGTTTAGCTGTTTCTCTAACACGTGTTTGTAGTGCACATGACATGACCAACCAAATTTGCTCATTTTTATGGCCTCTCTGGCGCATCTCCTGCGCCCATGTAGTTGCAAATAATCTATCCTTGACCTTAAGCAATTTTTAGCATGTCCTAGCTAAGCTAGTGTGTGGGATCAAAGATCAGGAGTAGTATTATTAATTATTCCGGTATTATTCCGCATGTGCGCCCTTATGCAATTGTGCACACTGGTGACGGGTGTAATCGCTCGGTCGATCAGGGCCGTCCTAACAATCGAGGGCCATGTGTCAAATATAAAATAAGCTTTTGTCTTTAGAAAATACTAATTACATATTTTCTCTGTTCCTAATTGATAATCGTATTATATGGGTACATCAAGACAAAAAAAAGTTAATAACTTTCTCATACTATATTTACTATGACAACAAACTCAATGCATGAACCATCCTCACTATTTTGTAGCCAATAGCAAATCAAAACACTGCATGTTGATTTTAAATACTTGTATGCATGGATATATGCATCAATGTTCATTTACTCCAATACACAGATAACAAATAGATTTAGTGAATAACCACAAATATGATGATCATTTGGGAATATCCTCGAAAAAAATTATATGATATCAATTAGAAATGGAGGGAGTAGTATTTTAGGGATATATCTTATTTACAATATATTGAAACGGATCTCTACCATGTACCACCCTTTTTTTCTTCATATGCACTGCAGGCTGCAACCAATGGCTTTCCAACCACATCAGAAAAGCTATCATCAATCTAATGCTTCTTTCTTTAACTAGTAATATCCTGCTATCAAATAAACAGAAATTGTTCGCAACCAGTAACTACATGCTAGAGCTATGTCAAGAAGCTAACCCACTTAAATATATAGTTGTGATCTGACTAAATAGAAAAAGAATCGTTGGAACAATTCTATTTTTTTACTAAAATGAAAAATGGAGTTGTAGCCATGATTATCATCGAACATTTATCGGAGTTAAAAACAACAACAACTCTTACGATGCAGTAGAAAAAGAGAAATTTGAAAAATTAAAATAAAGATATTTTAATTATATCGGAACGTATTGGCTTATATTGAATCAGATAATTAACTTGTAGAGTCCTTTATTTTTTTAGGACCCTAGAGATGGGCCTGCGCTGAATATAAATTTCGGTAGACGACGCAACGCAACAGCCTAATCAACTTGGCATGCTACTGCAACAGCGTCGGTAGACGATCACCTGACCTACGCCGCCGTCTGATCGATCTCGCCCAATGATTTGGCCGGCCGTACTGGACCTCACCGCCGGTGACAAATAATGGCAAATGCAATGCATCCTACGCAACAAAATCACCTGTTGCATACAGACGACAGGTTCAGGTTCAGGTTATGCGAGCTACCGAAGCTCGATCAATGCAATTCAAGAGTAGCATTGGTAGCTAACTATATATATATATATACGTGTCGATCAAAATGTCATTATCTGAAAATAAAACAAATTAATGACGAATCAGGCAGCAATGCAGCACATGTCTATCGTAGTGGATAGCTACTACCACTACTGGCACGTACATGTACTTGCTACATGTGATGGATCAACTGATCAAGTAGGGCACAATAAGTGCGAGGGGTTGGCGCCATGACGCCCTAGCTTGTCCTCGAGCTCGTTTTCGGCATGCCTACACGCACCCTAGGGGTGTCCATTTCCGGCCTCGCATGTGCCTTTTAACTCTTGCTCCAGTAACCTGATATTATGAATGAATTCAGGGTAGTCGTTCACAGGCTATACTACGTGCAACGGTGCAAGTCAAGAGGAGAGAAATTCATCAATAGCTCCTGGCCCATGTACATGCATGCATGCATATGACTGTGTGCTAGCTATAGCTGCTGCCATTCGGTTTATATCTTATCCATCAAGTGTGTGCAAGCAATATGGAAACCCTGTGCCATGTGAACGGTTTCTTTCTCTTTCTTTCTCTCTCACCTGAACAAAGCTAAGCATTCCATGATAGGATGGTGGTTGAAGAAGAAGGCATGGAATTTTATCCGGGATGAACATGTGCCTGTGCTCGCGGTTCGTGGTTGGACTATCTGTTTGGTTCGAGGGAGCTTTTAGCAGCTGCATTGTTTACTTTTTTGTTTTGGAAATAAAAATCGCTCCTCATTGGTTTACCAAAAACCTAAAAACTGATGATTTTCGGTCAACGTCATATAAAAATCAGCTAAAACGGATCGGTTTCTACAAACAGACCATTAATGTTTTTTATAGAAGACGTATGAGCTGTTTTGCGAAAGACGATCAGTTTTGTGAACCTTGAGCAGCTCTAACTTTATCCATAATCCTCAATTCTTTCTCAAACAGTTTGGATTCACATTTAAATTCTGAGAATCTATAGTTATAAAATCTAAAAAGATGAATCAGAAATTGGAAAACCAGAATTTCCAGATTCTCAACGGCTACTGATGGTTATTACTACCTTTGAAGCACTACGTATTGCTTTATGAATTTGATTTTTATGCTTCTTCTCTCTCGCTTTTTTTTTTGTATTTTTGTAATATTCAGCTTTGATGAGGTTTAGTAGAATTGCAGAAACATCTCTATGTATATGACAGGAGCAATAACTCTGTTCTTGTCAAATCAGGATATATAGTATAGGTGGGTGAAATAGCATATGTGTGCATGTGTTGAATTTAAGAAGAGAAATGCATCGAAAGAAAGAACATGCATGCTGCCTTTGTCGTTGTCCCTAGCCAGTTTTGATGAGGATCGTAGAGGGGCCCAAAGTGCATTTAGGGGACTGTTGCCAATACACGCCTACAGGCATATATATATCCACGGCTCGCATATAACCAATTCTCGTTAATTAGTAGATTTGACTGAAACTGTTACCGTATCATAACCCAAGATCTTTGTCCTACTAGAGTACTAAACAAAACAGGTTGCAACAGCAAATTAATTAATTAACATGCATGTCACGTTTTCGCACTGCTGAAGCCCAAACTTAATTTGCAGCAAAGGACACATATGTGTCCAGTGATGAAGCCCACAGGTAAAAAGGCCTTCTTAATCTTGAGATTACTCCAAGAACGGCCCACGTATCATCTCGTTGGCTGTGTGCTCAGATGCTTGCGTGCTCAGATTCCACGGCAGCTTGCATAAAAGTGATGAACAGTTGCCATGGCCTAGGCTTTGGCTATCACATCCACGATCCATCCACCATGGAATCACCTACATGCATAAAATCCTTTATATTAATAGAACATATAGTAAAGTTTATTCAGTATTTTTTTCGTCTTAAAATATAAAAACATACAATATATGTAATCAGCTAGTAAGTTATTGTATTTTAAAATAAAGGAAGTAGGTGTCAAGTGATAGTTAGGTTTACTTTCGGCATGCTTTCTTCATAATCTGACTAATTTCCCCTTTGACAATGTCTATCAGGACAGAGGCTATAACAGAGTAGTAAAAGGTCTGCAACAACACTTTGGGTTGTCGCAACCGTACGTAGGAGTATATGAAAGAAAAGAAGGTTTCTATACTTGCATTAGAGCCATCAACTTTCTAAAACTTGATAAATTATCTATCGAGTTGAATGGCGCATGTGTCGTAATTGCACGGCTGAAAATATCCGATGTCAAAATTGAGGGGTAACTCGGATAGAAGTAATACTCGGTTTCAAACTACTTGTTGCTTTATTTTAAGTTAACAATTCTATTTTTAATCATTGTTTTTTTAAAAAAACTGCGTAGTTTAATAACATATATAGATTATATATTATAAAAGTGTTTTTCATGGTAAATCTAAAAACATAAAGTTTGTGTTGTAAGACCGTATGATTTTTTTTAAATAATTCATAATCAAAGATATAAATGTTTAATTTAAAATAAAACTAAAACTTAATTAGTTTGAACCAGAGTGAGCAGATCAAGATACAAAAGCTTCTTTTTTCGAGGTTTCGTCCGTACTGTTTAAGTACTCGAAACTGCAAACTTGTTCCCCATCTACAAATGCTTCGTGTTGGTGTCTTAAAAAAGTAATATTCATAGTGGTAACAAACATCATGTGCAGTAGATGACACGCTGTGCGTTGCGATGAGATATTTGTGTGTGTGATGCAGACATAAAATTTTAATGTGCAGACATGAGAAAGATTACAGGGACATGTAAAAGAACCATCAAAGTGTTACATATAAAAAATAACGTGACTTTTTGTAGCGTTTTTTTTATAGCAATTATAACTACACTAAGTGATCAATTAATATTGAGTTACCTAATAATTATTAAGGAAGAATAGTAACCGTCGATATTTAATATCTATTAAATGGTTGTGATGAAGCAAAAAATAATTCAATGGATTTAGTTTTATGAGTGATATGACTCAACGTATATTTAGTTTTTGGTTTTAACTTTATAGGATACGTAGATTATACAACCGATGTAGCTGGTACCAGACTAGTAGACTTAAACCTTATTTAACTACAGCTAAAATCTTCAGCTTAACAAAATGTTCAGATTCTACGACTAGGTATAAGTAGTTACAATAGTAGATAGAAGCTAGCAAATTCAGCTTTTCTATGTTCTTGTTGGCTGGATACTCGTCATTTGTTTCTCGTAAGTCACAGTCCTCAACCCTCGAAACAAATGTAACATACGAGCAAAGTACATAACAGAGCAGTATTGCAGTAGGTTACACCACAACAAACTTTTGATTAAGATTAAGATAGGCTACATAACATAACCGTTCATTTCTGATTAAAGTGTACATTCTATCTATTTTTGTTAGCATATTTTTTAAACCGATAATCGGTATATTTCGTGTGAAATTTTTTTTATTTATTAGTTACTCTAAAATATTAAATATATTTTTTTAAATACTCAATTAATTATATATTAATGACTTATCTCGTTCTATTTTGGCTGCAAAATCTTCATGTGCTAGTGAGAATTTCAGTGCGGTTGGTGTCTCGAAATCCATTCTTTCTCGAAGGGATTTCACGAAACAATCCCATGTGTGGCGGCAGCGGCCACCGTGTGGCCACCATGTGAGGCGCAGGTGCGACGATCCAGGATGTGACGCGTGCCCCTTATCGTCCGTACGATGGGCTCCACCGTGGCCTGAAGTGGCCACTGCCAACTGGGACCCACCAGACCTCTTTGTTCCTGGACCGTCATGGTCTCATGCATGAAAGGACTTCGGAGGAGAGGAGCATGTCGCTCCCGCATGTTAGGACAGTTGGTGGGGCCCACGGTCAGTGACAGGGCGTTATCTAGTCAAAGTTGTTGACGGACTGTATTGCGTACGGAACCACCGACTCTTAGTAGAAATGACAATTTTGCCCACGAGTCTGGTTATATGTGGATACCCGACCCGATGGACATGGGCATGGATGTAATATTTTGTTCGTGGTACATCCGTCCAAGACCCGAGAACGTAGCGGGTAGTAGTCGGGTGTTATTTTTTGCTTGCATGTAACCCATGCCCGACTCGATATCTATGTATTAGCTAATTTTAAACCATCTCTTAATTCTCATATCCCTTTCTCTTGACCCATTTGGCCAATTAACTAGGGATATATATATACACACACACTCAACTAATAGAAACCCTAATCTAATTCCCCACTCTCCTCTCCTACCCCAATCCCCGCAGGCCACAGCGATCGCGACGGCGCGAGTAGGCAGCAGCGATGGCAGCGCGGGCAGGCAACGGCGGCGGCGACGACACAGGTAGGCAACGGCGGTGACGCGGGCAGAAGATGGCAGGCGACGGCGGCTCAAGGTGACGATGACGACAGCGGCTCAAGCAGGCGACGGCCGGCGGCAGCAACGGCGACCGAGGGCGCGTCACGAGCTAGGCAGCAGCGGCGGCGCTAGGGGCGGGAGTGGGTGTAGGCAGCGATGGGTACCCTTCGGGCATGCCTGTGTCCGACGGGCATGGACACGGCATAGAGTTTTGCCCAATAAACCTTGCGAGCGTGGGCCGGGCATGGGCACATGGGTCTTGGGCTAGGCATAGATTCGCTCTGCCTGTGCCCGTGCCCGACCTGACCCATTGCCATCCCTCTTACCATCGAGATGGATTGTGATGTGGAGTGTTACAACTTACAAACTTATTTTTTTCAAGAACTACAACATGTAAATTTCAAATTTGGTTCAAGCTTATATATGACATGCGCCGGTGCATTTGATAGGTCTAATCTCGCATTTCAGACGTGCCGAAACATATAAGCTAATGGTAATATTATTCTTTTTAAGAAAGTATTAGAAAATATGCTATATTTTCTAATATAAAACTTGTATCATATTTACTATCTATATCGAGATATCAAATTTTTAGTGTAAAATTTAGTTAGATAAAGTTACTTTCGTAAACATCGTAAAATTTTTCATAAACTAAATTTTGCAATGCTCACATACGACCGTCATTGTTTTATCTTCACACCCGACAAAGAATTTTTATCTCAAGTAGGATGAGATGCCACAAGTAACATGAGATGAGACTGATATAGGCTGTGTTTGGAAAAAATGGTTGGAAACCTCTTCTCTTCGACACGCAAAACGAAACACGTATTAGTACATGATTAATTAAGTATTAGCTTTTTTGAAAAATAAATTATATGATTTTTTAAAGTAATTTTCGTATAAATTTTTTAAAAAAACACACACCATTTTGTAATTTGAGAAACGTGCATGCAGAAAACAAGGTTGGTGAAGTTGAAAAATTGAGAAATGAACTCAGCCATAGTGTCATGTGACGCCTTTAGAGTTTACAGGCTACAGCTGCAGGATGCGATCTACTCTTAGTTCTGTGTTTAGGAGAAGGGATTGGGTTTCCGGCACATAAAATGATATATGTATTCACGCATGATTAATTAAGTTTTAGCTAATTTTTTTTGAAAAATGAATTAATATGATTTTTTAAAGCAACTTTTGTATAAAATTGTTTTTGCAAAAAATATATCTTTTAGCAGTTTGAAAAGCGTACGGGCGAAAAACGAGAGAAATGAGGGCCGAACTCAGCCTTACTTCATCCATTCCAAAATATAAAAACCTATAATTAAATGTGATATATCATATTACTACGAATGTAAAGAACTAAGATATATCTTATTTGATCTTAGGACTTTATACTTTGGGATGAATGTAGTAAGTAGTACCACTTCTGTCCCGGACATACCTCATCACTCAAAACAAACAAGATTGAAAAAGATAAAGTCTTTGTAGGATAAATAAACTAAGGAAATATGAAGTATTTTTGAGATCTAACGAGGGGAAAAAAGAGCTCAAACCTCATGACTCGAATCAGCTCGGATCAGTTTAAAGTTATAGTCGTAACGATATAATAAGTCTGAGACAAATTAGGCTTGTAAGTTTTAACTCGTAAGCCGAGTTAGCTCGCGAGCTGCTTTGTTTAGCTTGTTTAGCTTGTTACTGTAAGATATTAACATATCTTTATATCCTTTATGTTTCTTAACTAGTGCTTAGCATTTTAGTTACATCCAAACTACTTGTATTTAGTGAATTCTTTATTATTTTGAGAAGTTAGGTACTTTCCTCTTCCTAAAATATAATAACTTTTACTCCTTCATTCCAAAATATAATAATTTATACGCTTTAAAATTTGTCTCAAAATATAACAATTTCTCCACCAACATTATCTCTCCAACCAATAATAACCCCTCCACCGTTCAATTTTTTCAACCACCTTCACTTTTTAACCAATCATAATATTTTCTCATTTAATTCTATCTTCTTGATAACCGAGTCTAACAAAACAAATTATATTTCGAGACAAGAGTTAGTAGCATTTAAAATTTATTTCAAAATATAACAATTTCTCTATCTTTGTTCATTTCTCAACCAATCATAATCTTCGACCATCAAATTCTTTACATATCTTGTTTTTTCAACCAATCAAAATCATTTCTTATTTAATTTCACCTACTATAAGTCTAAAACTTGTTATATATTGGGATAGAGATAGTAGCTCATTAAGATAATGACGGGCTCGTCATCCACCCGAATCACCCATAAAAAAATTTAAAAATATATCTTCTTTTCATTAGTTTTGTATAAATATACATGCTTAGGAGGGATTTGTAGAAGTATATCATTGTCGCATAATGAAAGTACGAAACCGCGCGGCCAAAACCGTTTGGCCTTGCGCAACGAGTGCACGAGATTGCAACTTCGCATCCTAACTAACGCACTAATAGATTAATTAGCATCATTACCAATTAATTATTATTGTTATTATTTAATTAGCATCATTAGTAAATTAATTAATTGCTAATCAACATGATTAGTCACTAATCAAAATCCATATCGATGGATTGAGCAGCGAGACCGCACGGTGTCGTGCAGTAGCTATGCGAGACCGTGGCAGGCCCCGCGCTCTTCCGATACCACCATGCGAGATCGCGGCTTTGTCATGTCATCTTTATTTTCAACGATATCGTGTCATTTTTGTATTTTTATTCAGCAATGACGATATATTTATGTAAAAAAAATACATCCAAAATATTTTTAAGAAAATAAATAAATAAACCATATATTTTCAAAATTAATTCATTGCCCATCCGTGATTGCCCATCCGGCTACGGCTACTTTCGCCACGGTGATTCTGGGAAGCGGTGATGAGAGAGAGGACTAGAGGAGAGAGTGGCAAAAGAAGAGGGGTGAGTGGAGTGGTGTAGCCTGCCATTCATTCTGCCAACAAGGCAGAGAGCAGGGCAGAGGACCCTCACCCCTCACCGGCCAGTCGGCCACACTCGAGTGTCCTGACGACCGTCGTCCGTCGTGTCGCCACCAAACTGTATCATCTTATCACTGAAACTTTTCACCGCTCTTTTCCAACTTATTTTTCTTATTTTTCACACGTACGTTTTTTAAATTATTAAACGCTGTATATTTTATTAAAATTTTTTTATGAGAATGTTTTTCTAAAAAATCATATTAATCTATTTTTAAAAAATAATTAATACTTAATTAATTGTATACTAATGACTTATTTCGTTTTATGTGCGTGTAGGATTAGTTTTCAATCACACTTACCGAACAAAATCATCTAAGGTCTCGTTTGGCACAGCTCTAGCTCCCAACTCTAACTTACTTAGAGCTGAAGCTGTGTCAAACGATATAGATTCTCCATTTTTTGGAGCGAAATTAGCAGAGCTGCTCTACAAATTTGTACTACGGGGGTGAAGCTGGGTTTTTTCTGTTCCACAGCTCAACTCTATCCCAAAAGACTCACTACCCTTTAATTTTTTAGTGTATTTACACCAAAATACCACTGAACTACCCCTTCCTACCCTCTCTCCTCCGGTTCTCTCTCCTCCTCATCTTCCTCCCTTGACAACGGCGACCGGCGGCGGCATCGGCGTCGGCGGGCAGTGGTGGCGGGCATCGGTGGCGGCAGGCGGGNGCGCGGCGCGAGAGGGCCATGGGTGGCGGCGACGTTGGCAGGTAGCGCGCGGGAGGCGCGAGGGCGGCGGTGGTACGCGGGCGGCGACGTGGGGTCGATGGCACGCGGGCTGTGGCGTGGGGTCAATGTCGCGGCGGCGGCGGCGGTAGCGGCAGCGCGACGCTAACCAGATGTTCGACGAAATACTAATAAGGGACGTGATGGCGTGGAGCTAATCAATTTGGCCAAACACTTTCATACCCACTTCAACTGCTCTTATAGAAACCAACTCTCCCTGAAGTTGGAGTTTAAAGTTGGAAGTTGAAGTTTAAAGTCCTATCAAACGGGGCCTAAGGGCTTCTTGCCACGGTGATCGGCTCCGCTTTTCAAGCCACATACATCGGCATCGGCATCGGCGGCCATGTGAAGCGCGGCCCCCGCCACCACGCACCACCACCTCCTCCCAGCTGCAGCTGCAGCTGGCGCGAGAGGCTGCGACGCTGGCTGCCACATGGGCGGGAGACACGCATCGCGTTGCCAACCTCCCAGGGGGACAGGTTTAGCCGCGGCCGTCTCGTCTGGACTCTGCACTCTGGTGGTGAGCACAGGGATGCCTGGCCGGCCGGTGCGTGCACTGCACCTGGGCCACTGGTGCACACCTGCGTTTCCGCCACAAGGCTGTGCATGTCAGTCGCCATTGGATGCTTTGCATCTCTACTGAGTGTGCTGCCACGCGGGCTCAGGGCTTGGAATGCACAATTTTACGTACATACGGTAGTTCCAACAAAGTTGCTTCAGATTGCCTGCAGTTTCGAAGGAGGCCTTCGAATCTGAGTGCTGGTTTGGCACTGGCATATTTTCGTTCCTGCCGCCTTGCACCTGTTCCAGGAACTTGGTGTTACCCCTGCATCTGTCCGTGCATGGCGTTTTGGCCTTTGGAGTAGGGAAATTTTAGCTCAACACTCCAGCTTCAGCTAGTGTGGATAGTGGCCTAGTGGGTAGAGCACGATCACAGTACACAGTGCAACGCACCGTACTGCTCAGAAATTCAGGTGAAACTCAAGCGTTTAATTTTTTTTTTCACTTTTGAGGCCCCAAACATCGTAAGTTAATCATGACTAACTTGTGCTGATGGCCTAAAGAGGGGGAAAAAAATCTGGCAGAATTGTAGTAGCCCAGAAACACTGGAAAGGTTGAGCATGCCATAGGCCCACAAACACAATGGATGAACTATGACAGAGGCCCAGAATTCCTTCACGTCTATCCCAACAAAATTAGTGGGTAGCTGCAGCCGAACAGAATATTTTGCGTTGATCCTGATAATTAGACATGCAAACTTTACAAAGTCGTGCTAAATAAACAAGAAGTCGAATGTACTGAATTCAGCATGATAAAAAAACAACCAGAAGGTTCAGAAATATCAAAGTCAAACACGTTGATAGGACTCAAAAGTAGCACGGCCTCCTCACTTATGCAAGGCACATGGAGACATTTGGCCACCTCCTGATCACATTCTTCAACAAAACTTCTATAGCTGCCTGTGCAACAAAAGAATAATATTAGGGGCACTTCAGCAAGTGATCGACACAAGTTTATGATGGACTCATATGCTTATCTTATCATCACAACCAAGGTTTTGCTTGTTTTGTAGTGATAGGATTAAATTTGATGGTCAGATTTGCTTTATGTCCTTCTATTTAATAGCAGAGACAACAAGGGAAGAACATAAATTGAATTTCTTACTTGTGAAGACTTTCCATGGTTGATTCAAGTTTTGTCACATCAACACCAACCACCTCACCTGTCTTCCGACCCTGGTAGTAGAAATGGAATGTTGGCTACAAGAGCAAAAAATTATAGAGCATGAGTTGCAACGGAAGATATAAAAGAAACACCTGTACATATGATTTTTTAATATGTTGACAACAAAGAAAAAGAAATATAGGTAACTGAAGGAAGTTGCGCAGAAATTTAGGTGACAAATTATAACACTGTCATGAGCTACGATCATATAATCTCAACTTACCACAGAGAATATTTTTAGATCACTCAGTTTACTTCCAACACCATCCTGCAAAAGCAACACAGGTCAGGGAAGTGCCTATCAATAAACAAGTCCGAGCATGGCATAAAGTTCAGATAATTATTGCAGCCATAATCTAACCTATTGAAATACATTTTGCCATAGAATGTACTGAAAACTGTATAGGAGTGTTCTTAATAGTAGAGTACTCCGGGTTATCGAGTGAACAATCCAAGCAGTGTTTTAGTACATGATAGCCTTTGTAATCGCAATACAAAGGTGAGAAACTCTGATCTGGACACCAACATGACTAACAGTAATTCATGGAACAATATTAATGACATTTTCAATGAAAATCTCCCTTTTCATAAACTTTGCCTTCTACGAATGAGCCAGTATATACAGCTCCCATATTTAAACATCAGTAGTGCTAGAATGATGCCAAATAACTTCTAACTAGATTCAAACTGGGCAAGTAACTTGAGGATTTGTACTAAAAGAACAGGACTGGCTCAAATGTCTATACTGGAGTTTTAAGCATTGTGGTTTACTGAAAAAGCATAATCCAGAGTTTTAAGCATTGTGGTTTACTAAAAAAGCATAATCCAAACCTAAACTTTGAAATAAAGGACAGAGGTCAAAAACTTCTACAACTAACACATGGGAGGTAATGCAACTATACATGGCAAACAAGCTTCAACTAAGAACATATGAATAACTGACAGTTTTGCAATTTTAATCCCAACAACACGTAATTAAGCAAGAAGTACACTTCAGCACATCACAATTGCAGCGAGATTTGGATCCGCCCACGTACCATGTCAATGTCAACTTTGTAAATTGGTATCTTGGGGTACCGGCTGCTTAGTTTTGAAATCATGGGTGCCATCGCCCTACCTACAACACCAAACAACCCATCCATAACACCTCACATCAACCATCTAATTATAAATTCCAATTTCGGCACGAAGATTCAGGCACTTACAAGGCCCGCACCATACCGCCGTGTAGTAGAACACGGCCGGAAGCTTCTCCGCTGCAAAAAGCAACATCAATCACGGGTTACAGTGAGAACGAAATCGCGCATCCACGAGACCATGATCCAATCCTACAACCAAAACACTAACAACAGCAAAGGTGGGGGGAGACGATGATGTGGAGGGGAGGAAGAGGAATCGGCGGGCCGCACCTTCCACCTTGGACATTATGCTGGTGAAGGACTCCGCCGATCCGACGACCACCATGCTGGAATCACCTGCAACAAAAAAAAAAACTGATAATCTCGAGCCCCGTAACCACGCCAACGCGAGCAGGCGGGGGAAGAAGTGGTGAGTACCTGCGGAGGAGGGGGTAGTGGAGAAGAGGCGGGAGAGAGACGGAAGCGGCGGCGGCGACGGGGAGGAGAAGGAAGGGAGGGGAGGAGGAGGCGCGGGGAGAGGGTTTCTGGGGAGGTAGGGTTTGGAGGAGGCGACGGCGGCGAGGGGGAGGAGGCGAGGAAGACGGCAGAGTCGGCGAGCCAGAGCCATACTGCGCCGCGTTGTCGTGAAAGCTTTTGTCTCTGTGCGTAAAAAGCTCGGAGACGCCAAGCCCACGACGAAACCGCATGGGCCTGAAAATTTCTCACATAGAAGGATGGGCTTCCGGCCCAACATATCTCAGGCCCATTTATTCTTTTGAAGGAAAATGTCTCTTTATTTTTTTATTTGATTCAAGAAATATACTCTCTCAGGTTTTTAAATGACGACGTTGTTAGCTTTTGGATATACATTTGACTATTTGTCTAGCTTTTGGATATACATTTGACTCTCTGTCTTACTCAAAAAAATTTACAGTATGTAAAAATGTCAGTATGCTTAAAATATTTTTTGAATAAAAAGAACAGTCAAACATATGTCTAAAAACATATGTCTAAAGTATCGTCTACTAAAAACCGGAAGTACTAAAGTACCAAACCGATTTTTAACAAAAAATGAAAAGGGAAAAAAAATTGGAAAACCACCTAGCTCAGACAGTGAACGAGAGTTGCATAGCTTTGTTTGAGACCTTATAAAGAATATCTTCATCTTTAGACCATAAGTAGAGATTACTAAAAAATGGGATAGTGGAGCATTATTGTGCATGATAGGTGACTGCAAAATCCATCATAAGGCTTGGCTATAAAACTCTTACACTAACATTCACTAGTTGGGCCACATGACCTAACAGAAAGGATAGGAAATTATTTAGGGAGGGAGAACCTGATCCACCATGTAAAATTGAGTTGCAAGGAAAGATGAGGACCTACCAATCTATTCATCTTTGTCCCTAAAGGCTCCACCAAACTGAATGAAATGGAAGTAGCTATGATGATTATTTGAGAGTGAAACTGAAACCAAATCTGACAGACAAATTTGTTAGATAGATCTCCCACCGTCGGGCCC
Source organism: Oryza officinalis (assembly GCA_008326285.1). Classification (NCBI taxonomy): domain Eukaryota; kingdom Viridiplantae; phylum Streptophyta; class Magnoliopsida; order Poales; family Poaceae; genus Oryza; species Oryza officinalis. The sequence continues at coordinate 43,846,647 of BDMV01000006.1, read as the reverse complement.
AACGGCCAAACGGACCTTGACCGCGCCCTGATCGGGGGCGCCCAGCCCATTGGCTGGTGGGCCCCCGTCACCCTGCGCCATATTAATAGGGGTGGAGGCCGGGGCGGCACACGTGACGAGGTTCGCTGCCGCCGCCAGCTCCACCCACAAAACCCTAACCCTAATCCGATCGAGGGGGCGCAGCCAGTGACGGGAAGCATCACCGCCGCGCCACGCCTCGTCAAGCCCACGACGACAACGACAATGGCCAGCGCCTCTTCATCCTCCAACGCCCCTAGCGGTCGGTACTACTAACCCTATCCCTCTCGATTCCGAAACTCACATACAGGAGAATTTCCGCCGATCTAAACCTAGGTGATCCGCAATAGAGTCTAACAATGGTATCAAAGCCACCCTTTGTTTTAGATCGGTTCGGGAAATCAAAAGAAAAAGAAAGAAGAAAAGACCCGAAAGAAAAGAAAAGAAAAAGGGGAAAAATTTACCGTTTTTTCGCCGCCGGCCGTCGTTGACGTCTGCGCGGGAGTCCCCTACCGCCGCCGTCGGTGCTCGCCGACGCGCGCGGAAAAGTCCATCGTGCCGCCGCCGGTTCACGCCGACATGCGCGCGGGAAAGAATCCCTCCTCCGCCACCGCCGATCGTCGTCGCGGGCGTGCGCACCGCCACAAGCCCGCTTGACGGTGGCGCACTCACCCTCGGGCGAGAGCGCGCGCCGGCAAGGGGGCGTGCGACGGCGCCGCCGCGCTGCACGGGCACGGGAAAGGGAGGAGGAGAAGAGAAAAGGGGGCGGCGGCAAGGTCCGCGGGTGGCGAGGCTCCGGCCATGGCGCGGCGGCGCAAGAGCCGCCGGCTGCGGCGGCGCCGCTCCGCTCGGCGCACGCGTGCGCAAAAGAACGGCCGGCGGCTAGGGTTTTCGGCGCCGGGAGGGGTCGGGTTTTGTTTGCCCGATCTCTCCGCTCGGCCGTCTGATCTAAACCCTAGCCGATCGGACGGCCGGCGGCGACCGGGCCGAATGAGGCCCAAGAAGGGGGCGCGCGGGGGCGGCTTTTCCGGCCCAGGCCCAGGTTGCGGCCTGGGGAAGAGGGGGCGCGCCCGCCCGCGCCAAAAAGGCCGTGGGCCGCCGGATTAAGTCCGGTTTAGGTCCCTCCGGGCCGAAAAATAAAGAAAAGAAAACAGTAGCTTTTTTCTTTTAAATTTTCATGCAAATTTCAATAGAATTTTAATTGTTTTTGTATGTTTTACCTCTGTTTAAATTTGAACCAACGAGAGAATTTTTACAGAGAGTAAATAACAGAAAGTTTTGCTACTGTTAATGCGAATTTTAATAGAGTTTTCCGCTGCAAATAGATGAAATTGATAAAATTAGTATTTCTAAAATTAAATTTCGAACCAACGAGAGAATTTAATTTTAGGAACATTAATTCTGTGCTATGATGTTGTAATTTTCTGACCAANACTATAGGGCCCAAAAGTTAAGGTATCTGTTTCTGAATGGAGACGTGTATAGTGGCTGTTAAATCCATCGGTGATTAACCGTGACGATGAAACATGCTCTATTTACAAATCTATGATGGAATAGAAAAAGCTAAAAGAAATAGTGAGATCAAGGGGGAGAATGTTAGATAGATCTCCCACCGTCGGGCCCAACGGCCAAACGGACCTTGACCGCGCCCTGATCGGGGGCGCCCAGCCCATTGGCTGGTGGGCCCCCGTCACCCTGCGCCATATTAATAGGGGTGGAGGCCGGGGCGGCACACGGACGAGGTTCGCTGCCGCCGCCAGCTCCACCCACAAAACCCTAACCCTAATCCGATCGAGGGGGCGCAGCCAGTGACGGGAAGCATCACCGCCGCGCCACGCCTCGTCAAGCCCCGACGACAACGACAATGGCCAGCGCCTCTTCATCCTCCAACGCCCCTAGCGGTCGGTACTACTAACCCTATCCCTCTCGATTCCGAAACTCACATACAGGAGAATTTCCGCCGATCTAAACCTAGGTGATCCGCAATAGAGTCTAACAAAATTGTGTGTGTGCAACTGTGCATGTGAGTCATGGTCAACTAGGTGACACTGTTGTCTCTAATAAAATAGATTAGTACCCTAGCATGAGTTGACAGAGTCTGAACAGGAGAGGGGAATAAAAGGTTAGTTGCTCTGTGTCTCCATGTGCTTTGTACTTTACCTTCTAGAAATTCAGGTTCTCATTTTCAAATGGTTAGAAAACCTTGCTGGTTGCTGAATATTGCCACTCAACTTTGTCAATTCTTATGAGTTTGCATATCACATGAGTTGAAACTGTAAAATGGTGTAGAAGAACTTTTCTTTTGTACCTTTTAAGAAAATCAATTGTGCATTTGTGCTACTAACATACAAAATTTCTTTATTGAGAGTGCCCTCACCATTTGACAGCACTTGCTGCTGTTGTTCAGTCAATTCATCACCTTGCTTCAGTAATGGGCATGGTTTGTTCATCAACATAGCTTTTGTAGCAAGTATTCCAAAGTACTAATGCACACTGACTTGCACCCATGCACCTAAAAAACAGACAGATTCAGCATACCAAGAAAAGATAGCTAGCATGGGCTGCGTAGTTGGGCTATATGTATGAAATATAAATGCAATAAAATATCCTCTGAAAAAAATCAATCCCGAACATATCTCAGTGTAATATAATGAACGCAAAATCAGCGAAATGATCGTATCCTAGTTTTTTATGAGAAGTTCAGAAGAGATCCAGCTCCAAGTTGACCCATGAAAGCCTGCAAAGGCAAAAAGAAACTATCTTTTGAACTCATGACACCGACTGTCGTAAAATTCTTCACGACAGACATAATGGTCATTGAGAATTGCTTCCATTCCAAGGCCCATTTTTCCATCACCCGAACGCCAAAGGCAATGCCGTTGTCTGCCGGCTACCTCAAGTTCAATTGCAGATCCAGAAAAATTCAGACGATGACCAGACCATAGTGGCAAACTGATAGGTAGTACATGTTGTAGATGGTGACCATTGCTGCCCAGATCATGGTAGTACAAGTTTTGGCAATGTACTACTGGCAACTAGTAGCAGAGTCCAAAGCTAATCAGATGTTGGATGCCTTGTCGATTTTCCCCTTTTTTCACTGAACAGTTAGGAAATCGAAGCTTAGCTTCAGAAAAGAAGTTGGAAGAGAAGGTCCAACAACCTTTGATTAGGTGGACAGGCGACAGGCATACCAATACCATCACTGAAAGTGAGACTTTGGTGGGTTCAGCACTTTGCAGCTGTTCTTCCACAATATTCGGATGCTTTTCAAGATCTCCAAATTAACTAAAGACACTGTCAGATATTAATATAAAACCGTTTCAAAGGAGTAGTACTAGCAATTTACATAATCAAGCTGAAAGAAGTAGGACATTTCTGCTGCCCCTTTGTAACCTGTTCTTTAGGAGTTAGGGCATATGTTCAGTCTGCCTGCCTGCAGGAACCGCACCAAATGGCACAATGGATGCATGCACGGATGATTGGATTCCAAAGCTATTAGTTAATTTAGTCGTCGTGGTCCAAGAAGAACATGCTAAGCTACAACATGGAGTATATTAAATCATGATATAGGAGGATATCATCGTCACCTGACCTAACGAGCGTTTGCACTTCATTCATTAAGCCGTGAATGATTATTAATTACTAGTACAATCGTGAAGAGACAGCACTAATGGATGATTAATTAATGAAGCATCATATGGTTGTGGTCGTGCTCGTGATCTGGTCGATCGAATCACCAGGACTTTTGGCGCACGCCCACAGGATTCATCTGGCCCCTGGGTTCTCTTTGGCGGGAAAAGGGATCTATGTTTAAATCAACAGCGTTTACTAAAAACCAATATGTGAATAATTTCAGCAGTCTGAATTTCTGACTGAACATTTGAGCATTCTGAATTTTTTTCCTTTTACTGAACGTTTGAGCACTTCATCATTCCAAGTGACCGGTGTGATAATCGATCTGAAGTTGCAGAAAGATTATGTCTGAGCTCACTGTTTTATCACAAAGTGGTGAAGGATTTCTTTTCTTGTGAGTTGTGAGTCAGGAATCACTGAGGATGAGGGCGTGCGTGTGCATGCTGATGCGGCATCCATGGCGCGGCCAAAGCTCAGAGCTGACAGCTGAGTGAGGCGCAGCGCGGACGGCACTGCATGCGCCAGTTAATTAAACCAATGCAAACTTTGTTTTGTCATTGCTGCAAACAGAACCTCTCTGCCTAACTCACTCCAGCTCATCATTCTTGGCATCGAAAGTTCGAAACTGAAAATTTTACTAGAAACGATGAAACGTACTAGCTCCTATAGGTAAGTCCGTGTCGTCGTGAGTCGAGAGACTGGTCCACGGCTTGTGTCCGACGCGACGGGTCAACCTCGACGAACCGGATTTGTGCATGCTTGTGATTTGCTGCCGTGTCGTCTTGGCTTACACACCACGCCACGTCGGATGGGCCCCACGCCCAAGAGGCAAGCCAAACCTACCTTTCCCACGCCCTCACCAACAATATCACGAGTTCACGACCCAAGGCACCCGGGCCCACCGTCGTTGCGATCAGCAGGTGGGCCCACGGGGATCTTAATTGGGCGATTAGTGCTGCGCTAATCACCCGATTAGGCCGTAAAACATACTACTGGTTTGTTTCTAATTGCGATGACGAGCCGCGCGGAACACGTGCCCCTGGGCCCTGGCCACCGGCACGCGGATTCCCGCGGCGAAACTGCTCGTCTGCGTCTCCGTCTCCTGCTCGCGCAGTCGCACTGAATTTGTTTGATTCTTTCTGCTTGGATTGCATTTTGTGATGGGTTTATGAACTTTATGATGGGGGTACATTTGGCAGAATGGGCGTTGGTTTAGCAGTGGAGTGGAGTACGTACCTGCATCCGCAAACAGCGACAGCAACGTAAGAACAAAGCTTCACTGTCAGAGCGAAACAAAAATGTCGCTAACCTAATGTTTGGACTTTGTAAGGCATGCTGGTTTAGCTCAACTTCTCCCTAAACATGCTAATTAAAACCAAACAAAAAACCTCTGTATTTTAGAGCAAATAATCACAACAAAAGTAACATTACATAAGCCGATATGCTTTACATATATAGACCATAGGTAAATTTTGCTATAGTACGCTCAAAATTTATGGTAAAACGTGTATCTTTTTTGTAGACACTGTAAAAATGTGACAATTAGCTGCTGGACACCCGAGACATTATTTTATTATATTTGAAAAAAGCATGGAGAGAGAAATTTAAAAAGGACAAGTTTGCTCCTGCCTGCTCTTTCTCCACCCGATCCCCATTCAAAACCGGCAACGATGAGAGGTTTTGACGGCGGCTGGGGTAGCTGTTGCTGCGGTGGGTGTCGGCCGCGTCACGGCGGAGGAGGCGACGAATGCCTCCACAGGCCCTCACGGCGGACGAGCTCGTGGGCACGCCATCGCGATCGCGGCAAAGGCGGTGACGAACGCCCCCACGGGCCCCCACGACGAACAAGCTTGCCACCATGTCGGACTACCTCTGCCCTTCGGCAGCGGCCCTCGAAATTGGCGCTGATGGCGGCTGCCGCCGCGACGCAGGCTGGGTCGAAGCACTGGGCAAGCTGAAGCTGGCGATGATGAAGGATGACGCCGATGGGACGCCGTTGCAGAAAGAAAGGGGGACGCCACCCCCTGCTTGCTTCGCCCGCCACCACTCCGCCCAACGTCTACCCCCTCTATCGCCCGCTGCTGTGCTCGCCTGTTGCCGCTCCGCCCTCTGCCACCGCCGGGCTCCCAGGCTTGCTGAAGAAGAGAAGAAAAGAGAAGAGAAGAGAAGAGAGGAAAAGAAAGAAAAGAGAAGAGAAAAGAGAGCTGATGCAAGAAGAAGAAAAATGTCCAGAGGCATTTTGATACTTTGGGCTCTTTTTCTCTACGTTTTTACCAAAAATAATAAAATAATGTCTCGGACATCCAATAGTTAATTATCATATTTTTTTAGTGTTCATAGAAAGTAAAGATCATAAACTATAAACTTTAAATGTTCTGTAGCAAATTTTGTCAACATTGACTTCTGCACGGTGATATCATGTATTAGTACTACCAAAAAGTTCAGAATTCGAAAACCTGGTCAAAGATAAATCGCGAGATTTCTTCGAAGCATCTGGGAAGAAGTCAAAAACGGGAAAGATCATACGGCGAAACTTGCCTCTCCCAGCTAAACGCACAGATAACAATTTCGAGCATTTGACTAATGCAAAATTTACATATAACCCCCTCGAAAATGTAAATAATCCCAGTTTGCCCCTGCACTTTAACTTTTTTTCCTCTCCGTTTATATAATCGGCCTCGCCCCTTCTTCCTTTCGTCTCCTCTCTCTCTTCCACCAAATATTTCCACCTCGCGCGGCTCTCTCTCTCTCTCTCTGACAAGCATGGCCCACCTGCAGCTCTCGGCGGTCGCCGGCGGCGGCCGGCCGGCGGCGGCGGGTGGGGGCGGGGACGAGATGGAGGACGTCCGGCTTCTGGACTCGTACGACGAGGAGATGGGGGGCGCCGCGGCGGCGGCGGCGGAGGCCGAGGAGGAGGCGCACGTGCGGGTCACCGGAATGACGTGCTCGGCGTGCACGAGCGCCGTCGAGGGCGCCGTCTCGGCCCGCCGCGGCGTGCGGCGCGTCGCCGTGTCCCTGCTCCAGAACCGCGCCCGCGTCGTCTTCGACCCGGCGCTCGTCAAGGTGATTCTGCCGCCTGCGCGATTGTGATTGTGATGTGATCCTTGCGTGTTTGAGCCCGTGGAGCCGAGTTTTGCGCGTCTCCGGGAGCGAACTGGGATTCGTGAGCTCGTTGACGCTTACGCGGTGGTAAATTTTTTTGAAGTTTCTTTTTTGAGCTGGAATTATTGCGTGGGTTGGTGCGGTAGAACAGGATTTTAGGAAGCTGGATCGCGCTGCTCGTGGTTTTTCTCGAGCGGTTAGAAGTCGGTGAATCGGAATTTACTTTTGTCTAATAATAAGAATTTGAGTTTAGTAATTACTATGTGTGACCGAGTCAATCGTGTATGATTTTCCAATTTTTGGTTTTAGCTTCGCATGATGACGTTTCATAAGTTGATTCGTGAAATGTGGTTAGCCCACAGTGCCCAGAGTTTTGTACTCCTTTGCTTTGGCGGTTGGATGAGCTGTAACCTTGCTGCAAGCTCGTGATTGTGGCTGGACTCTCTGGATTGTGGGATTTGGGAGCTCAACAAGGCTGGCAGTTTGCTGCAATTGGTTGTTCGTACCGGCAGAAATGGGGTAACTGCTGTACTACAATAACGTTTTATTGGCTGGTCAGTTAGGAAGCAGCTGAGTCATGCTTTCAGGGGAAATGGGTGCTAAGTTTAGGATCCCAAAATACGTGGCTTTTAAGTACTCATCATGAAGTATCCCTTTGAGCTAAATTGAGTGCACATAATGTTACAGGCCAATTTGGGGGCAAATATTATATCATAGTTCTCTAGGATTTATTTATTTTTTGTTGAGGAGGTCTAGGAGCAATATTTACCATGTAGGTGTATAAACTTTCAGCAGTGTATAGAATTTACTTTTATTATAGTACTATAATAATGTAACTTCACAGTTTAAAATTAATGAATGGCTTGGTTATTATGTTGAAGTACACTCAGGCGAGTTCTGCACTTCATTTTCTACTGGAACTCTAAAGGATGGTTGTAATGAATATTAATATGGATATTAGTTGAGTGTGGAGCTAGCAACTCTGTGAAGAACCATTTTATTGAAACTATTAAGGATGTTCGTCTTGAGTATTAAGTAGACATTTATTACCTCTTGTTGTTCATAATAGGCATACATTTAGTTTGTTTTTAATGGTCACCCACTATTCATCGCAGACATGCATTTTTATCATACACGGGTCACTTATCTAACTGCAATTTTTACTTGGGAACTGGTTTATGCAGGTTGAGGATATAATAGAAGCTATAGAAGATGCCGGATTCGACGCAGAAATTCTTCCAGATTCTGCTATCTCTCAGCCTAAGGCACAAAAGACTTTGTCAGCACAATTTAGGATAGGAGGAATGACGTGTGCTAATTGTGTGAACTCAGTTGAGGGGATCTTGAAAAAGCTATCTGGTGTAAGAGGAGCTGTCGTTGCCTTGGCAACCTCACTTGGGGAAGTTGAGTATGATCCTTCTGCCATTAATAAGGATGAAATTGTTGAGGCTATTGAGGATGCTGGTTTCGAAGCTGCGTTCTTGCAAAGCAGCGAGCAAGATAAGATTTTGCTAGGCCTGACTGGATTGCAGACCGAGCGGGATGTTAATGTGTTGCATGATATCCTTAAGAAGATGGTTGGTTTGCGACAGTTTGATGTAAACGCTACAGTCTCAGAAGTAGAAATTGTATTTGATCCAGAAGCAGTTGGTCTGAGATCAATTGTGGATGCAATTGAGACAGGAAGCAATGGAAGATTGAAAGCTCATGTGCAGAATCCATATGTACGAGGGGCTTCAAATGATGCACAGGAAGCCTCCAAAATGCTTCATCTTCTCCGCTCGAGCTTATTCTTGAGTGTAAGTTTTGACCTTTGCTCTTCCTTTTCACCACCAACATAGTTATGCATTTTTGCACAAAGATTTTAGTTGGATCAATGTTTGTGACAATATCCTTGACATGGTTGTGACCTGGAGGACTCTTCTGACAGACCTCTGTGGGAGCATTTTAGTTATATGGAAAAACAGAACCTTACATATTCCTGTTTATTGTGTTAAATGATGATGATCATGGCCCTGTGCCATCTGAATCAGTTGTTTTTTTCCTAACCAGATACTAGTTTAGATTTTTTTTCTATTCACTTTCTTCTATCTTACATGTGAGACTCGCCTGCCATAGCAAAGCATTCTGCTTTAATTCTAGGTTTGGGGCTTTGGGCTGTTCATAAAAGAGATCATGCACATTTTACATCTTACTTGAATTAAATTTGATAGTACTGAACATTAGGTGGTGTGATATGTTCCCTAGCTACGTAGTTCTTTTGCTTCTTTATATTTCAAAGTACTTTTGCTTGCTTACTAACGTTATCCAATTGTGTCCTTGCACCAGATTCCTGTATTTTTTATACGCATGATCTGCCCTCATATACCTTTCATTAGTTCAGTACTAATGATGCATTGTGGACCATTTCGTATGGGAGATTTGCTGAAGTGGATATTGGTAAGCATTGTACAGTTTGTTGTTGGAAAACGGTTCTATGTGGCAGCTTATAGGGCCCTGAGACACGGCTCTACAAATATGGATGTGTTAGTTGTTCTTGGCACCACTGCGTCATATGTATACTCTGTTTGTGCACTCCTATATGGAGCATTCACTGGATTTCACCCTCCCATATATTTTGAGACAAGTGCAATGATAATTACATTTGTGTTGTTCGGGAAGTATCTTGAGGTGCTTGCAAAAGGGAAGACTTCTGATGCCATCAAGAAGCTTGTAGAATTGGTCCCTGCAGCTGCTCTTTTGCTTCTGAAAGACAAAGGTATATGGTAAAATTTTGTCCTTTGAACATCCATTACTTTTGGAAGTTATTTCTGCCTTGTTTTAGGCACTGCCCATATGTGTTGTTTTTTTTCATTTCATACTATCAATATACACAAACTCACATTGTTCTTTTCAAATGCAGAAGGAAAACATGTTGAGGAGAGAGAAATTGATGCGCTATTAGTCCAACCTGGTGACATCTTAAAAGTGCTTCCTGGTTCAAAGGTTCCTGCTGATGGTGTTGTCGTGTGGGGAGCAAGCCATGTCAATGAAAGTATGATAACTGGTGAATCTGCACCCATTCCTAAAGAAGTATCTAGTTCAGTAATCGGAGGGACAATGAACTTGCATGGTGTCCTTCATATACAAGCAAACAAAGTAGGATCTGAGACAGTTCTGAGTCAGATCATATCTCTGGTTGAAACTGCCCAGATGTCCAAAGCCCCTATTCAAAAATTTGCTGATTATGTGAGTATAAACACCCATATTCTTTTCTGCGATGTCCTTCATTTGCTTTGTCAGTACTTATTAAGTGTTTACCGTGTACTTTACCTATTAACTTTAAAAGCGTCAGAGCATTTTTTTTGTGATCTGTTTACTATCTCCCATACTTGAAAATGTTGCAGTCAGATGTTGTTTGTTTATGAGACTTTGATTGTTCATATGCCCCTTTTAACAACATCATTCTTATGTTGCTTTCTACTTCTGCTGTAAACAGTTGTAACCTGTTTAATTTCATAATGTTTTGGCTGCTTAGGTGTACCTTTCAGTCCAAGGTTTTTTTCCGTGTTAACTTTAGTCTTTGACCTTCTATGCTTTCTTAATACAAAAGACGCACACCTATTTTGTATATTCGCGAAAAATTTAGCAGAATTCTTTGAAGAAAAGACACACAACTTTAGGTTTCTTCTTTTATCTGTGAAAAGCTTTTGTGTCTCCTAGAAGTACAGTACTCCCTCCGTCCCAATATAAGTGCATTTAGGATTGGATGTGACATTTCATATGTCCAGATTCGTTGTACTATGAAATGTCACATCCAATCCTAGATGAATTTATATTGGGACGGAGGTAGTAATGATTATAGAGGCCTGTTTTGGTTAGTGCTGACACTGCCTACATTTCGATTTCAGGTTGCTAGCATTTTTGTTCCTATTGTCATCACCTTGTCCATAATAACGTTCCTTGTATGGTAAGTTCAACATATACTAACACAATTTCTGAGTGACACTATGTTTAAAACTTCAATTTTTCTGACATGTACATTGGCTGCTTTTGTAGGTTTTTATGTGGATGGATGGGAGCATACCCAAATTCATGGATTTCTGGAACTAGCAACTGCTTTGTTTTCTCTCTCATGTTTGCAATAGCTGTAGTTGTGATTGCTTGTCCTTGTGCCCTTGGTCTGGCAACACCTACTGCTGTGATGGTGGCAACTGGAGTTGGAGCTAATCATGGAGTACTTGTGAAGGGGGGAGATGCATTGGAGAGGGCTCAAAATGTAAATTACGTGATCTTTGATAAAACTGGAACACTCACACAAGGAAAAGCAGTTGTGACAACAGCAAAGGTATTCTCAGGAATGGACCTTGGGGATTTCCTCACATTAGTAGCATCTGCAGAGGTGAGGCTTGAACATAAGTTGCTTGTATGGTTCATATCAAGCTGTAGCAAATGTGTTTTGGTATTGTTAACTATGCTTCATATGAACGTGGTAATGCCAAAATACGTTCTGCTCCTCAGGGTTTTAGTTAAAAAAAATAATGCATTTTGGTCTTGTTCATATTGACTTGTTAAAAGTAAAAAATGTTTTTTGTTTTCTACTCAGGCAAGCAGTGAGCATCCTCTGGCAAAAGCAATTGTGGAATATGCATTCCATTTCCATTTCTTTGGCAAGTTCCCTACATCAAAAAATGGCATTGAACAAAGAAAAGAAGAGATATTATCTCGGTGGCTCCTTCAAGTTGAAGACTTCTCTGCCTTACCTGGCAAAGGAGTTCAATGCTTGATTAATGGGAAGAAAGTTCTGGTGAGTCACATAAGCTACCATAACTCTTCCTTGCCCTTCTTGCAGCAGAGTTGAAAACAGTGTACAAGTCTAACCCATCTACTGCTGTACCATTTCTTTTAAGCGAACCACTGATTATCTAGACATAACTGTTTTGCAGGTTGGAAACCGTACTTTGATTACTGAAAATGGTGTGAACGTTCCCCCAGAAGCTGAAAATTTCTTGGTAGACCTGGAACTGAATGCTAAAACAGGCATTCTTGTGTCCTATGACGATGATTTTGTGGGTTTAATGGGGATAACCGATCCCCTGAAAAGAGAGGCTTCTGTAGTGGTGGAAGGACTAAAGAAGATGGGTGTTCATCCCGTGATGCTCACAGGTGACAATTGGAGAACCGCAAAAGCTGTTGCAAAGGAGGTTAGTCTCCAATCTCTATTAGACTATTACCTTCCTTGATCCATAATATTCATCATTTACCTGAACACCTCTTCATATACATGTCTGCGATTTTGTGCTCTGGCAGGTTGGCATTGAGGACGTGAGAGCTGAAGTCATGCCTGCCGGAAAAGCCGACGTCGTCCGCTCTCTCCAAAAGGACGGGAGCATCGTCGCCATGGTCGGGGACGGCATCAACGACTCCCCAGCGCTAGCAGCGGCCGACGTCGGGATGGCCATAGGCGGCGGCACCGACATCGCCATCGAGGCCGCGGACTACGTGCTGGTGAGGAACAACCTGGAGGACGTCATCACGGCGATCGACCTCTCCAGGAAGACGTTCAGCCGGATCCGGTGGAACTACTTCTTCGCCATGGCGTACAACGTGGTCGCCATCCCGGTCGCCGCCGGCGCGCTGTTCCCGTTCACGAGGCTGCAGATGCCGCCGTGGCTCGCCGGCGCTTGCATGGCGTTCTCGTCCGTGAGCGTGGTGTGCTCCTCGCTGTTGTTGAGAAGATACAGAAAACCAAGGCTGACGACCGTGTTGCAGATAACTGTAGAGTGACATTGACATATACTGTACGTACACAGATTCCGCTCTTCACAGTTTCATCACAGAAATGAAATGAGACGAGCAATGAGAGCTCCAAATCGAGCGGGATGGCAGCGCGAATATGACGTGCCGGCATGCGGCAAGGTCCACGCCAGCCAGAAAATCAGTCTTGACTCGTCGTGCCAGTCTGGGGGATAAATGCATATTCCCTCAGTTAAAAAAAAACTCAAACTAAGATGAAATGAGACATAATCTAGCATAACAAATCTGGATAGGCTTCTATCTAGATTCGTTTAACTAAATTATGTCTCATCTTATTTTAGATTGGATTTTTTTTGTACGGAGAGAGTACATTGGATTCACGCGGTCCATCCCTGTTCGGCTGTCCCATTTCGGGTGAACCTTAGGTGGCGGGGCGATGATGGCGTTAGGTGTTGCTGCGGCAACAAGGAAAGCATAGGCATGGTGATGGCAAACTCGAGGAGTGACGACTGCTACTCTTCTTCCTATCAGTCCTATGCTTCTCCCATACCATATCAGGTTGGTTCATTGGAGTACCAACTCACAGTGATGTGAAGGTGCAAGCAAAGTTGGCGAGGTGGATCTCGTTAAGCATCGATAACCCAGTCATTGGTAGTATTAAAAGTGTCGGAATGCCTGGGTAAGTTTTTTAGTTGGCTGGATTTGGTGGTTAAATTTCTACTCAAGGATTGAGTTCTAAACACAAGGTTAGGTTTGTCAATTGGTTGGATTTGGCGGTTGAAATGGAACCTAACCAAAAGTGTGTTCATCACATCCATGACTTCACTGCTTAATTGTCCTACATATGCAGAATATAATAAAAAGAGAAAATTGCATACTGGGCCACTCTTTTTATCATTGTTGTAAGTTGGACTAGAGATAGGACATTCTTTCCAGTTTGAACCAGAAATCTTCATATTAGACCGGTCTTCTTCTTCCTCTGCCTCTCCCCCTCTTCTTTTCTGTCTCACCTGTTTTGGTTCAGGCTCACCGCACTTCCTTAGGTCCCATCCACGTGCTTGACCTACGTTAGTGCCTGAGCTTGAGTGTGGCAGTCTCCGCCTTGAGCTTGACGCAGTACACGATGGAGCTCCAGTTTGAGCTCAAGCGCATAGCCAAATTAATCACGGTGACACGGTTGGAAATTCTAACACCATATGTCATCACTCCACACTTTTGATCTACCAACTAGTCAATAGGCCCCATTCTAGCCCAAGTTCATCCATGGCTGCACTAGCTTGATTGGGGCTAGGGCACTTAACCAACACTACATAGTAAATCTTGAGCACGAATGAACATGGCAGGGGCGACGAAGGCTGAGTTGAGCTCGAGCATGTACTGTGCTGGCGGAGCTTGAGCTCCATCTCTATCGAAACCAATTACAGCCAGGCATGTGAATCTCAAACTGAAGGTAGAGAGAGTGAGGAAGCAGATCTGGAAAAAGAACACTAGGTCCTAAGTGCAACATTTTGTAAAAATTACTAGCCCAAAGTGAAAACAATAGTTTGTCTCTAGTTCAAGCTGCAACCATGGTAAAGAAAGCCGGTCCAATATGCAATTAACTCTAATAAAAACAATCAGTTCGTTGCATATTAAACTAGTCTACTTTCTCCATTTCATGTTATAAGTCGTTTTGACTTTTCTCCTAGTCAAACTTCTTTATATTTGATCAAATTTATAAAAAAATATAGTAACATCTTCAACACAAAACAAACATATTATCAAAATATATTGAATGCTAGATTTAATGAAAATAATTTAATTTTTAAGAAGTTACTAAATTTTTTATAAACTTAGTCAAACTTAATAATGGTTGACTAAAAAAAATCAAAATGACTTATAATATGAAACGGAGGGAGTAGATCCAAATCCCAAGCACAAGCTTTTCACGCACTACCGAATTAAATAGCCCCCGAATTGAAAAGATACACTATTATCGTAACTAAATAACTCCTAATCAACACCAACTCTGGAAGAACAACCACATCCACCAACATAAAAAAATTCAACCAAATTGACACAGACATTCCTAAGACTATGTTCTTTGATGTAAGTTCTCCACTTCATCTCTCTTATTTTTCACGGGCATGTTTTTCGAACGGTTGAACGGTGTATTTTTAAAAAAATATTTTTATATGAAAGTTGCTTTAAAAAATTATATTAATTTATTTTTCAAGTTGTTTTAGCTAATACTTAATTATTCATACGCTAATCCGTCGCTCTGCTTTTCGTGCGTAGAGGAGAAGTTGCGAACTTCAGTAGGATATGAGCTAACAATAAACACATGTGAAGAAAAAGATAAAAGAAATAGGGAGTGATACCTCTTGTGTAAAAGCTAACTCTACGAATGCTTCAAAACAAATGAGTTAAATATGTAAGTGAGAGAAAGAGACGAGAGAAAAAAGTAGAGTCAATTAATTCAAATCTATTTTACATGTTTAGCTATAATATAAACTTATTACTAGCAGTTATCTCTACTATTAAACCTACTCTGAACGCCACAGAAATGTCGACGGTCGAATGGGCTTACCTGCACATGGATTCCGTTGTCCCAATCAACCAGCGCGACGAGCTACTAGCCGTCGCGACCTCCACCACGCTAATCTCCAAGCTACCCTCGACGTCGCGTCAACAAAGCTTAGCTCGATCGAATGTTTCGACTGAGAGAGGACTGAACAACGCGGCCGTACACGCACTATTTTTTAACGGGCCGACATGACTCAGCAACAACAAAAATAAAATAACACGCTGAGTCAGCACTGTTGACTTCTAGTCAACGAGCTACATCAGTCGAAATCAGGGTTTTGAGACTTGAGGTACACTAGCTTTGCAATATTAGATGTGCGTTATATCCGGTTGAGGGATGTGATTGTAATTCGACCGCTAAACGAGGGATGCAATGTAAACTTATTCCTACAAGAGAAGCCACAAATGCCAAATTTTATTACAACATAAGCCCACAAAGGCCCAATTTGATGGATATATCAACAGAAGAGGAAACCCTAAAAAATTCATCCCATATCCCCTCATCCACCACACCAGCCGCTCCTCTCTTGCTCTCAGAGACGACCACCGCTCCGTCCGCACCATCTCCTCGATCCACCGCACCAGCCGCTCCTCTCCCGCTCTCTCAAGACGACCTCCCACATCATCTTTCCGATCTGTCCCTTACGAACAGTGCCGGCCACTCGTTTCTCTCTCGCTCTTGGTATGTCTCATCTCAACTAGGGGGGTTGGAATTAAATTTGTGTATCTTTCTCCTTTTTTTTTTCTTGACTGATTTTAGTCCTTACGTTTAGATGGCGACGGTGTTTGCATGGAGTTTTCTAAATCTTCCAACGCACCAAGAGTTGACTCAAGAAGCTGTTTACAATCGATTTCTTCCTGGTGCTGAGAGGAGCTTTGCGGACGGCAAAGAGATATGGATATGTCCTTCGTGTCGCACTCCACACTGCCCAAGCACGAATACTTTGATTGATCTTCCAGCTTTTTCGTGTCCTTGTGGTGTTGAGGTAATCTGTTGTCTCATAGTCTTTTTGGCTTCCATTTTAGTCTATTGATTGTCAATCTAATTCTCTATTTCTTTTTCAGAATCCTACTTCTTATTATTGGAAAATTACTAATTGTGCCATCAACAATATTCCTTTGGACTTTAAGGTCTATGACCAAGGAGAAACATGTTAGTATCTTTTATTCTCTCTCCCTTTTTTTTGGAGTGAATTACACTATGGGCTAGGTATTTTTACATAAGTTGCATCTCGGACCATGTCTTACCTAATGCTTTCACATAAGACCAGGTATTTTTTTTCCAATTTGCTTCACACTGGAATAGGTTGGTTCTTTCCTTCACCATTGCCGGTCACACCCACCACCATTAGTGCTAGAGCTCGACTTGGAGTGCTTGACCATTGCCTCTGAGCTGAGCTCGAGATCTGCAATTAAGCCTCTTCCTACCAGCCTACAAGACCTTAGCTGAGCTCGAGAGGAAGTTATACCTTTTCTGGTCTCCCTTTTTTCCTTCTCTCATTTTTTTTGTCTCCCATTTATTAACCTATTTGGTTTTCCTTTATAGGTATCTGCATGTTATTTGTTGCTATTTTGTGTATAATTAATCATTTTCTTTTTATGTACTTGTACCATGTTTTCTTCTGTTGCTGCGGCAGATTGTAGCCCTCTGTCTATTTTTTTGTCTAATTAATCATTTTCTTTTTAGGTACTTGTACCCTGTTTTCTTCGGTTGCTGCGATAGATTGTAGCCGTAGGATTCGTGGTGCCCAGTTTGGCCTGATTGAATCCGGGACTTTGGATTATGAAAGGTTTTTAGCACGATTTGAGAACATTGAGAGTGTCTCCCTAAATTCAGAATTTCCTATTTCTCACATGTATAATCAGTCAAATTCTGTGCCAATAATACTTGAACATGTCAAGAAGAATGGAATCCCCTATGTTAAAGGAGAACATGATGTTGATGGACAATATGACATTGGGGGACAATCTCGTTTACCATGTCTGCGGATTCAAGGCTACTTCGTCGTTGATGTCAGGGATATTCACTTGATAACTCGCTTAATGGCCAATGGATTTCCTCTTATTGGTGATATCCCCTTCGGAGCTTTGTTTACATTTCTGAATGATGGCGAAATATATTATCCTCCAACGGTAGCTGCACATCACTCGGTAGCGTTGATTGGTTCAGGGATTGGAATCAATAATGGGAAATCAGCAACATTCTATGTAGCTAGAGACAGTTATGGATTCTCTCATTCTAGCTACCACCTTCAAAAATACGGTGCGGATTTTCTTATTTGGGCATCAAGTCTGAGATATGTCTTCGGGTTTTATTTGGACTACTAGTCTATTTGTGACTTGTCTTAGATTCTTATTATGGAGGGTCAAATCTATGTATCCAGTTTAGTAGGTGGACCTATCTTTATTCTTATTTTGAAGCGTCAAATCTATGTATCCAATTTATATTTGTGGAGTCTTGATTCTCATCATGGAGGCTCGAATCTATGTATCCAGTGTAATGTATCGGTGTAGTATTTGTGAACTTGTTCTCTTATTATGGATGAAAGAGACATTATCCTCCTGAGTTGTCGATTTATGTATCCAATCCCGTATATGTGTCATTTCTTTTATTTTCATTATGAACGAAATAGTTAGTATTGTTCTGGACATGTTCGTGCGAGGGAAAAAAAGAATTACATCAATAGTTAAAGAATTACATTAACTGCTTCAAAGAATTTGTTGCGTGCCTGCTGGAACACATGTGGCAGATTTTCTTTGAATTAAGTACTACACTAATGACCATTATTTACCAACTTATCCAGCTATGGCACACCTTTTTTGTAGTGGAATTAGATAGATATTGATTAAAGTATAGCAATGAAGACATATAACATTTGTTGGCCCCAAGATTCAATTCTCTTACATTTTTTTAGCTAAAGTTATAGGCTTTTAATTATTCCTCCCATAATATTGGAGGAATATGAGTGTTTGCTCAGTGTTTAGTGAGCAAACACATTCATCTTTTGGAAATTTTAAAGGGAGTATTTAGTGTGCACACTAACAAGGTGATGCAAGGTTTTCTTTGATCAGGATTTTTTTTATGCTTTTGCTCCCGTGCTGCGAAAGGTCGCATGCTGGTTGTTTATCATGCCAATTAGAGGTGCTTAATTAGTACTTTAGCGCAGTAGTATGAACCTCTTCAAGGCCGGCGGGTTGGGACGCTAACCGTGCAGGCCACGTCACCCGAAAATCCGCTGCCGTCCGATCAAATTCTGGGTAGCTGTATGGCTACGATCCATTCAACGGTAAACCCTGCTTGGAAGGCCTGTCTTCGGCCCAATACCGATGGAAAATAAGTGTGGCCTTATCAGAACACACTTTTTTTCGAATTTTTTTTATTTTTTTTATTAAAACATTTATAAAAATAATTTTCTATTTGAAAAATTTACAAATCTAGTCGCCCATCGCTCTCTGTGTGGGCGATTTTTAAAAAACCGCCCTCCCAAAGGGCGATTTTTCTGACGTGGCACACGACCGTTGGCCCTCGCCTAACGGCCGGCCAACGGGGGAAGGAAAATTTGCAGGCGGCCCCCTTGCCGCCCTCTCAAAGGGCGATTTTTCACTGTAGAGGGCCGCCTGCAAAAGGGCTAGGGGAGGGCGGCCCTCTACAGTGAAAAATCGCCCTCCCAGAGAGCTATTTTACACTGTGCGGGGAGCCACCTGCTTAAAGGGCGGCGGTGGCTTTTTTGCAGGCGGCCCCCTTGCCGCCCTTCTAGAGGGCGATTTTACACTGTGCGGAGGGCCCCCTGCAAAAAAGCCAGTCCACCCTCTCAGCCCTTTTGCATGTGGGCCCCCGCACAGTGAAAAATCGCCCTATAGGAGGGTGGCAAGGGGAGCGCCTGCAAAATGCCCCTCCCCCGTTGGCCGGCCGTTAGCGAGGGCCAACGGCCGTGTGCCACGTCAGAAAAATCGCCCTTTGGGAGGCCCACACAGAGGGCGATGAGCGACTAGATTTGTAAATTTTTCAAATAGAAAATTATTTTTTAAATATTTTAATAAATAAAATTAAAAAAAATTCCTTTTTTTCTGAGAAAAAATCGGTTTGGCCCGCTCGGCGTCTAGCCCCAATGCCTCATCACTCCCCTCGCGTGCTATGCACATCGAGTGTCGCCATCGCCGCCCTTGTCATCTCCGCTCTCCACCTCCTCCGATGAGTTTTTTGTTCCATCGAATCACTTTTTCCACATCCGCTTCTTGCTTCGTTACCTATTTCGGCTTTCTACCCCATGCCTTTCTCAGCTCCTCGCCGATTTGCACTGCCACTGCCGCTTGGCCTGCGGCCGACGTCGACCCACGCCAATGTTGTCGTCTCCATCGGCCTTGATCACGCCGAAACTGCCAAATCCGCCGCCATAGCCTCTATCCACGACGTGATGTTGTTGTGTTGTGGCCTCATTTCCGCACCGCCGCTCGAGTCATCTCCATGTTGATTAGTTCTGGGTGCATCCTGATATTGGTAATGCATACTCGACTACTCGTTGATGATTTGCTGCGAATCTTCGTTGATTTTATATAGATCTGTAATGACTATTCATCTGTGTTCTTCTACGAAGTATGCAGCTGTGTTCTTGTACGAATTTTGAATGATTAATATAATGGTTTATTGTCATTAATGTGCAGAGTTTATATGTTGATTTGGCCTAAACTTTCTTTTCATTTCTCCTATTTTAGCTCCAATTTGATGTTTTGATCTAAAACCTGGATGTTTGGGATGAACTGAAAACGTCTTTGTTGCTAATTGGGATGAACCTGAATTTTCTTTTCATTCCTCCTGTTTTAGTTTCAATTCGGTGCCTATCTTCTCCCAAACGGACTGACCCACAGTGTCTTTTGGTTGGTTACTTCTACACCAAAAGACCTTAACGGCTGAAAATCTCTTGAAGCGCCGTTGACCCTGTAACTGGATCTGTAGCTTGTGTTCTGAAGCTTTTGAGGAGACCGAACATCTGGCAAAAAATACACCTTTACAAATATGGTTTGGACTAGAGTTAGACAACTAAAAGGTCTTGTAAACCTTCTTATACACACAAGTTTCAACAGTTTATCAGATTGGTGGCTGGCGATGAACACATTAACACCAAAGAATATGACACACGAAAAACCAAATGTGCTCTCGTCATAACATGGTGGAACATTTGAAAAGAACGAAACAGGCGTATCTTTCAACACATACACCAAGATGGAGAGAGAATTGCATTCCTGATTTGATTGTAGAAGACATCGTCCAGTTGAAACTTTCTTCTATTAGTATAGATCCCATTTAGAACTTATTCTTGATTTCCCTCCTAGCTGTTTATTTTGTTTTTCGTTTTGTATCAGAAACTTTGTACTGCCTGCTACTCTTCTTAATCAAATCAAGGCAGATCTCATGCTTTTCTACTTAAAAAACACACCAATGTTTATGTTCTTGTTGGAAATAAGATAGGTCCTCCTATAAGACCTTATAGTCATGGCCACAATGCTTAAGACAAGAATCCATATTAAGATGGATCCCACATCTATATAAAAAAATCATACTTTAAGATGGATCCCACCATACATAGAGCCATTCTTGCCCTCTCTAGTGTGCATGTGTGTTTTATATCATTATTTTAATTTTTAAGATTTAGCCATAAGATTATGTCTATTTTTAACATTTAATGTCTTATAGCTATTGTCCATAATATACATGGCTAGTCATAAGTTCTTATGGTTTATTCTTACTGAGGTGGCAGGGAGGAGGGGATTGTGCGGGTATAGGTGGATGGCTTTCTCGACCCCTCCAGGCTGATAATAATTATCGTTTTCGATATAAACATATTAAAAAAACAACTTTGACCATTATTTTCTATTATAATATATAAAAAATATCAACAAATATATGGTTTTATTAAAATACTATTTAAAACTAATCTATATACATATGATCTTTATATTTCTTAAACAAATATTTTAGGAGATTTTAAAGTTTGACATCAACCTTGCTCCTGGAAGCACGCGTGGATGGTGAAGATAGCAGAGAAGATGCCGATCCAACGATCAGGGTTTGCGGATGACGTGGTTGCGCGGGTGGATGAGCAGTGAACAGTAACACCCGGAGAAACATAAGGTTTACTAGTAGAGACCCTGCGCTGGCTAGAAAGCCGTAGCATAACGAAAGATTTTTTATCCAATGAAACATAACTACATAAAGAAGCAACAGGATTCACCAAGTTTTTTTTTTCCAAAACGCATCATGCTATAGAAATAAAAGTGTATACTGGCTTTCATGTAGGACAAAAATTTTTTGCCTTTAACTGCAAAGGCAAGAAGGGCAGCGATGTCCGCGAGAAAAAATAGTACTTGTTACATGTCGAACAAAAAGAAAAGATCGTGACACCAATATGAATGAACACACATGAATATACATGAAGAACCACCGTTCTTCTCAGCTTGTTGGCTTAGCTGCAAGTGCAAGAGCTTGATAGTAGCGCTTACGCAGCAGTAATACACGCATTTTGGTTTATAAGTTGTGCATCGCACGCAAATAACGTTGTGGTACAACCCTGCAAAAGAACAATCAGGACATAAACAATCTATAGAAATGAATCCCATTGAAGCAAGCAAAACTAAAAATTACATGCTACGTGATGAGATGTGAATATGTTGATAAAAACTGAGTGCAAGAAATAAGCTATAAACTGACATATACTACTTGATTAGATCAATAAAACTTGCAGGTTGTTCTCAAATGCATCAGTACATGGTCCAATCCAGTGCCACGTGTTTTTATCTGTAGAGAGGAATGGAAATCACATGCAAATAAGCATGCATGGTAAATAGTTCTAGCATGAACTGATAATTTATGATCATGAGTTCAGAAAAGTCACTCAGCAAGGAAAGCGGCTTAGAAAGTCAATATTGCACATAAGCATTGGAGAACATCAGTTTCCATCCAAAATATGGCAGACTATCAAAAACACTCCACAGTAAATCCTAAGCGAGGTTCATGCTGGTTAATATAGATCTTTTCTCAACTTGCACGCATCCATTGATGGCATTTTTTTGAGTGAAGAGAACTTCTCCTGAATTCCATATAACTGACAGAAGATAGCCTCTAGTGCCAAACATGATCTGATTCGGCAAGTTCCCATTTCACTCGTTCGGCTATCTGGTTTGATTGTACAATGTAGTAAATTGTAAAGTCAATCGCTGACACAGGGTAAGTGCGCTACATGTTTTGAGCTACTTTGTAAATCAAATTAAAAGCATGGCCAATGAATGAAGATATTTACCCACAAAGCAAAGTCGGTCTTTAATAGAGAGCTATCACACCAATGTTATATTCTCTTTCCATAGGCAAAGTGATTCTTCCAAAATGCAAACACTAAATTGAATGCTATCACACTCAGTATGAGGATAGACTCATTAGCCTACTGCAGGCACAAATGAAAAAGAATATGAGTTTGTTTAACTAAAAATCCATATCACAAAGGTAAACGATGTAGGCACACAATGATAATTTACCTCTTAAGAAGAATGGAAAAATGGGTTACTGGACAGTCTGCTTAGTGCTCACAATAACAACAGATCTTCATCTTTTCTGAAGTTTGTTCCTGATGTATCCTACTCGTTAATAAGCAGTATGTCAACAGGAGAATTAATTCAGGGGGTGTGCAGTGAAACGAAATGACAAAAATGCGATGCAAATCCTCGTAACAGAATAAAACATATAAGAAAAGCAGGGGATGTACCTAAGAGTTTGAAGAAATCCATGAAGGAAACTGCAGCAGAGAAGCCTCCAGCAAGATTAGACAAAGGGAACTGCATGAAGATTCAGCAACCAAATGAAGCTAACTGGAAAGAAGCAAAGGAATCCCAAAATCCGTACGCTCTCTGTATGAACGAAATCCTCAAATCCGCATATTTGCTTTACTTGCGTAGCATGCACTGGACAAATCTGCAAGGTGCAAGAGAAGAAAAAGACACCAACGACAGTAGATTAGTAGTGGCTTCAACACCTACACAAAGGTATGAGCAGAATAGTTTAGAACTGCCAACAGTGAGATGGAGATGTCCAGAAAAGGATCCATGGAACCTGGTATGTCGAGGAGCACAGATACGAAGCTATGGGAAATAGAAGCCAGCAAACGTGGACGGCACAGATACGAAGCAAAGATGCCGATCCAATGATCTTCGTTACCTGATGACGTGGCCTTCCAAGCGGATGAATAGTAAAACAGTAACGATAGAGTAAGTGGAGGGGACAAAATAAAGATCTTACTACTACTAGTTACTACTAGTACTTTATATGATACTCGGTGAAAGGGGAAAAAAAAAGAAAAAGAAAAAAGCGCAGCCTTAACGAGGAGATTTTTCCGCCCCGCCGGCGGCTCGCCCTGACGCTCGCCGCTGGCGGCTCCCCGCCGGATGTGGCAGCCGCCCAGCGGATCTACTCGAGCTTGAGGGCAGCAGCGTGCTGTTGGCAAGGGGACAACCGGGGCCAACAAGGAATAGGAAAACATCGACCGCACGGCGGAAAGAAGAGAGGGAGGCAATGGCGTGGTGGCCGGATCTAGTCGAGCTCGTGGCCGTCCGACGCGGCAAGATCCGGAGGCGGAGAGCTCGTTGTGGTCAGCTGCTGGAGAAGAGCCGGCTCCAAGCCAGATCTGGCCGGGCGAGCGGCGATGGCGACGAGTCGACGACGACGACGGCAACCGTGTGGCGATGGAAATGACGACGAATAGGGAGTTGACGGGATGCGCGACCCCCCGGCCTTTCGCCTCCTGCACGCGCTCGTTCCTGCGCCTACACAAGCTCAGGTTAGATGAGGGGGAGAAGATCCAGAAGCTTCTTGCTGTGTAACGCTGTTAATCGTGAGTCATGTGATTATTGTTGGGCACCATTGAATTTGATTGTAGTGGGGAAGCGTTAAGCTTCTTGATGTTTTTTACTCGTACTCCGTCTGTTTCAAAATAAGATGAGACACTTTTTTAGTATGGACTTAATACAGATTCGTTTATTTTAGGATGGAGTATCTGATAAGCCGTTGTTAACAAGCTTTACGCGCCGAGCTCGAGCCAGGCTCGAACGATAACTGAAGCTCGGTCGGGCCGAGCTCAAGCTGCAGCAGCAAACTCGCTCGAGGTCAAGCTTGGCTCGTTCACTGCCCTGGTCTATATTATTAATACTCACTCACCCGTTGGAGTAGCTGCAAGAAAATAGCTTCCGTTGCCTCTCCCATCATCATTTGTTCATCCTTGCGCTGCGCAGCTAGGGGGTTGAGGAGAAAAGGTGCTCTTTTTCGTTCATTATCCTTATTATTATTGTTTTGTTCTTTGTTCTTCCTTCTCTTATTTCATCTTCATTTTCTTCATCCTTGTGCAGCGTAGCTACGGTTTGAGAACAGGTGTTCTTTTTGTTCATCATCTTTTTTATTATTGGTTCTTCCGTCTCTTCCATCATCTTGTTCTTGGTTCTTCTTTCTTTTTCTTAGTTCTTGGATCTTCCTCCTTGTTTTTGTTGTTGTTCCTTCTTCTTTCTTGTTCTCGTTCTTGGTTCTTTCTTTTTTCCTTTTTCTTGAGGGGATGCCTCGGGAAATTGGTTTGATAATGGTTCTTCCTCCTCCATTCATGGGTCATCATCTTTGTTCTTGGTTCTTCTTTCTTCTTTTTCTTAGTTCTTGGTTCTTCCTTCTTATTTTTTTGTTGTTCTTTGTTGTTCCTTCTTCTTCTTCCTTGTTCTCGTTCTTGGTTCTTTCTTTTTTCTCCTTTTTCTTGAGGGGATGCCTCGGGAAATTGGTTTGTTAATGGTTCTTCCTCCTCCATTCATGGCTCATCATCTTGTTCTTGGTTCTTCTTTCTTCTTTTCTTAGTTCTTGGTTCTTTGTTCTTCTTCTTGTTTTTTTTTCTTCTTGGTTGTTACCTTTTCATTCTTGTTCTCTTTTTTAGTTCTTTCTTTTTTTTTCTTTTTCTTGAGCGGATTCCTCGGGAAATTATTTTGTGAATGGTTCTTTCTCCTCCATGAATGGCTCAATCATCTTGTTCTTCTTTTTTCTTTTTCTTAGTTCTTGGTTCTTCGTTCTCGATTTTGTGTTCTTTGTTGTTACTTATTCCTTCTTCTCGTTCTTGATTCTTTCTTTTTCTTTTCCTTTTCCTTGAGGGAATTCCTGAGGCAGGCATGTTGCCATGTTGGTCGCGGCTTCATGTCTGCATGGAGCATGGCAAAGACTGCGTGGTCGGACGTGCGGAGGCTCCCAACCGCTAGTATGTGTCGCATGGCCGCCCAATGCTGCTCCCGCATCTCTTCTTTTCTCTGCTATTTTTTTCTGAAAAGATTGGTCGTTACCCCTACCATTTTATTCTGGAACGATGTGTGCCCCATTGATACGATTTTTCCTATGTTTTATTATTTATTGCAGATGGCAAATATCAGGACATTAATCATCACTATGTATGGTTCTTGTTTTAATAGTGTGCCAACCCATCTTATACCTCCGGCAGTCCAACACGCACTAAGTCCGCTTGCCACGGTATATACTTCTTATTATTTTTGAGTAAGTTTGTTTCTTCATGACCTAACATGTAAAAATGCTATTTGTGGTTAGGTGCTCAGGATGTGCTTCCTCCCGGTCAATAATACAGTGCATCTATTTGTTGAATTTTTATCACATACAGCTGCTAAGGAGGTTAAGTCAGCACTAGATGAGAATCCATCCAATCCGACATATCTCAAGATGGAATGGGCTAAGTTCAACTTGGATAGTTTCATTAATAGGAGGCAAACTCGGAGTCAAAGGGGGTTTAAGGTAGAATATCGAAGGGTACATGATGATTCCTGTCAATTGGTAAGACTAATAAGTAGGGATTAGCTTTTAATTCACTTATCATGTGCATTATCTGACTGCTCATACGGCTCCTTTTGTAGGAAATTGTTAACTGCTTCAATGGATTTCCTAAATTTAATGCGTACCATCCATGGCAATGATTATGCCAGGTATGATGTAATATTTGCTTGATTTATTAAGAAGAATAATTTGAGATGTCATGTAGTTTATAATGATGACAACAGTTAATGCATTAGAACATCACATGCACACTTGAGAAAGTGGCATACATTGAAACAAAAAAACTACATGTTTTCATAGTGAACACAATGTTAGACCAATACTACAGTAACTCAAGACATTAAATTTGGGAGCAACAATTGCCTAGTACTAGAAAACTAGATTACTAAAAACAACATGATCATGACTTTGAAGAGCAATTTAATTCTTTCACTTAGCAGCACTCGTGTTGTACTTTGTCAACAAAATTTATTGAAACAACAATTAATTTTGTTCAAAACAAGTTAAGTTTATAATCCAACATGATATTAGAGAACTGAAACAAGATCATACCTTCCTTAATCTGTGCTTGTTGATAGTAGTCCATAGACTCCCTTTGCTCAACGGTACAGTTCTAATCAGTAAATCAAGAGAACCTTACATTCTTGCGTGCGCGCGCACACAAAAAGAAATAGTAGTTAAGTGCAGCCTCAATAATTTGTAGGGTTTGGGTGGGGAATGAATCAATCTCCAATCCTCTAGATCTTCTTTAAGCAACCAATTGGTGATTTCTTTATATGCAGCTTGTGGGACTAAATTATCATATAATTTCATGCCGAATACGTACTTTGGTATAGCAAACTGACAACGGTTCCTTAGAAGGTCTCTGTTTTCCTTTTCTGTATGTTGTAAGTTTGCAGCGCCTTATGATTTATGTGTTAACTACTCAGAGTGGGTGAGCACATTTGTACCTTTTGAGGTGCCAACTGCACACATGGACATGGATCATTAAGCAAATATATATGTCAGAATATGAATACTATTATCCCGCGTCAAAATTTGTCACCAATCAAATTTGAATTCTCGAAAACCATTCAAAATTTCACTTGGAATCTACTTTTGTCCCGCATCAAAACCTTGAATTTTCATGGTTTTTGATCTGTGCAAGCTTGTGAATGGCCAAATGATAAGGATATGTTTAGTCATCATCGCATAGATGACATTGGACTACTTAGCTTGTTTGGTGCAATTAGTACTCCTGATCTGATAACTCATGTGCATTCATCTTTCGCTGCTAGTATCAGTTGTCCTAACAATGATGCTTTCTAGGAAACTCTTACACAACTCTTCCAAAAGCTCAATACTCAATTAGATCAACCCTTAGGAGCTAGTACATAAATTTTGCTTGCTGAGAAATATTTCTGGCTATTGCCTTTTTAACAAATTTTGTATTTTTTTTCCTTGTCATTTGATCTCTCTACCATCTTTATCTGCAGATCTTGTACCATTGAATGGACTGTGCAAGCTTGAGGATGGCCAAATGAAAGATCTGTTCCTGTAGTCATCATCGCATAGCCAACTTAGCATGTTTAGTACCATGTTTTCTCAGTTGTCTAGCTTTCAAATCTGTCCAGTTTGTTACCTCATCAGCTGTCTGCCTGTTAAGACATTAGGCTAAGCTATGTACTCTTGTCAAGACATACCTAAGCTATGTATCCTCATGACGACAAGTGCATGCTCTTATTGCTTATTAAGACTTTACTGCTTGTTCACTTTGTTGCCAATTTCAACCTTATCAAATTTTGATAAGTTTTAGCGTTGCCAAATTTGGATACGTTGAATATATTTACTTTGATTAGTTTACCAAAATTTGGTAGTGTTTTTATGAGATGAAAGTTTCAGATCTGTGTTTAGTTTGTTACCTACCAAAATTTGGTAGGGTTAAGTGACGGCAATGTGAACAGGCTACGTTTGATCCTGTTCAGTAATTTTTCCAATCCTAAGCAACGTCCGCCTCGCTGGGCCTGAGTAGGCCGAGGTGCCAAGTGTAAAGAATGTGTCTATATAAGAAATAAGTTCATCTAAGGTCTCTTAAATTGTCAATGAATCCGATTTTCGTCTTTTAACTGAAAAATCAAATATAACGGGTTTCTCAACTATCAAAACTGATGCAAAATAAGTCCCAAGGCAGTTTGGACTACGGTTTTACCAGACGTGGCTACTTTGGCTAGGTTTTCGTTTCACGTGGCATTGACGTGGTGCTTACGTGACAATTTGATCTCGGAAAAATAATAAAAACCATGGGCTCACATGTCAGCTACACAGAAAAAAAATTAAAACATGGTGGGACCCATGTGGAAGCACGAGGCGGCAGAGCTCGTTGCGGCGGCGCTCCGGCGGGATTTCGGCCGTCGCTCGCGCTCGCGCCGTCGCCAGAACCCTGAGTAGCCGCCGGAGCCCCGCGACGCTCTTTGTCACGGTGCGGAGTGATGCCACCATTGACGACCAGGGCCACCTCGCCCTGTCGGACGAGCTCCGGTGGATGCTTGTCCCGGCAGTCGATGTAGGCGGCATCTTGGCCATGTTCCAGGCGACGTTCTTTAGGAGCGGCGATCCATCACACGGCGGCGACGACAAGGGAGTGGAACGTGGTGGCGCAGGGGGGTTAGGCTATTGAAGGATCCGATCGAGGGCCTGCGACGAGGTCCTTGCGGCCGACGCACGCGCACATCTTCGGCGGTGGGTGGTTGGCGAGGCGACGAGGAGCGACTGTGGTGCTACCTGCGGCCTCCTCAACTGCCGCTGTGGCATGGGGGAAGAGGGGAGAGGAGGTGGCGGTGGCTGTGAAGAAGCAGCAACACAAGCTCGACGACAGGGGAGAGCTTGGGAAGGCCGAGGCTAGGAGGAGGCAGATGCCGATGGCAAGGGAATCGACCGTAGGCCCACCGTTCTGGCGGAGAGAGCACCTCCATTTCGGTCCTCTCCTCCACGCGGGAATCCAGTCGAGCTCAATCTCGCGGCAGCGGCGGCGACGAACGTGCCGAGGCACACGACGCACTCGGTCTCGCGGTTGCGTCCTCCTCACCTCCGGATCTACGCACGGATCGAGACGGCCCGACGACGACACACAGCTGCAGCGGCGATGGGAAGAGGAAGGGGTCGCGATGAGCGTCTCTCGCCGACTGCCACCCTTCTCCTCGCTGGCCGTCGCCTGCTGTCGTCGAGCTTCTACCCGCAGCCCGCTGCCACGGCGAGGTCGACGGCCGCCCGCCCCGCCCGTAGCTTGCTCCATCGTCCGGAGAGAGAGAGGATAGAGAAAAGAGAGGGGAGAGAGAGGATATAGAGAACTCGTGCCGAGGATGACATGTGGGGCCACGTGGGCCCACCGTTTTTAAATTATTTTTGTGTGTAGCTGACATGTGGGTTCATGGTTTTTATTATTTTTTCGGGATCAAATTGTCACGTCAATGCAACGTGGGACGAAGACCTAGTCAAACTAGCCACGTAGACGCCACGTCAACCAAAACTTCCTTCCAAACCGCCAAGGGATCACGTTTACACCGGTTTTGATAGCTGAGGAACCTGTTGTATCTGGTTTTTCGGTTGAAGGACAAAAATCGGATTCGTTCACAAATTAAGAGACCTCAGATGAACTTATTCGTCTATATAAGCACTCGAGAGGGGGCGTGGACCGCATGAATTTTGTAATCGACAAACTAAATCCCCAGACTATTTCTCTGCCTCCTAAAGCCAACTCTTTCTCCGCTTCTTCCAAATCCTTGCCCATCTCGTGTTCCTAATCCACAGCTCGTAACACTTGGTGTGGCCCAAAGCCCCAAATCCTTGTGGATGATGGGGCAGCAAAAGCAGGCCATAGAGGCCAATATCTCCAGCTGCAACGGGAAGGACAGTAGGGACAAAGGCAACAATGGCTGACGGCGGCGACGATGCGGTGGCGGGTGAGGAGATTGCATACACCATCTGAGAGAGATGGTGTATGCGACAGCGATGGTCGGAGGAGGAGGGCGAGGTGGCGAGGCGACAGTCGGAGGAGGGCGAGGCAGCTAGCGACGACCAGACGGGAGGGAAGGCCGCGCGACGGTGCGAGGCTAAGGGCGAGGAACACGAAGCGGATAGGGTTTTGCTATGGTCTGATGAAATTTGTGCCGTTCATTCTCGACCCGAGGATCACACGGATGCGTAAGGGGCGCCACGGTTGGGACACGTGGATGGTCAGATCAACGCCAGCGTGAAATCGGATAGAGGACTATAGCGGGGACCGACGCATAATTAACAAAAAAACGCGAGTTTTTTTTTCCAAAATCTGGATAACGTGGCGCGGTGGTTTCTCAGCGATCCTACGCGGTTTAGAGAGGTTAATATGCCATAATAAGATGCTACAATGATGATTTTCAATTATATCCGTCTACATGTTAAAGCATGAACTTAATAGAAAATGAACAAATCCTACCAAAATCTTGCAAAGTTTCTACATTCCTAAACAGGCTACGAAAGTGTCGATGTCAAGAAGGAACCAAAGTCTGTCTGCAGTAGATCTTGGTGTCATACTTTGCTGACTGGCCAACCCTGATCAAGGTAGCTAGTACGAAGAGCATAATACAACACACACACGCACACATGGTTAGAACAGAACTACTGGTTGAGCTGACAAGTAATTACCAAAAGTTATTCAGGAAAGTATTGGACACGTGACGACTGCCACTGTTACGCATCAGTGCATCACCAGATTTCGCAACCCACGGAGGACCGCCATGCCATGTATTGTCAATTGGAGACTTTCTGAATGTATCTGAAATCCGGCTCAAAGTACCACGGGTTCAAGATTCTAACTGCAATGTTTGGATACAGTGCGCCTAAACCATTTACGCAATAGAATGAGAGTAGCCTTGTCCTGAGGAATGCTAACAAGGCGCATACAAAATCGTCTCAAAGCACCTGCAGCTCATCATATATCAGCTTGAACAGATTTACCTCAGATGAAGGCAATAGAAATCAACTACATATCGGAACAGACGCTCCTTCCTATATACTACGTATATCTTCGAGCCTTGTTTTTTCGGTTAATCCCTCACCCTGAGGTGCTGAGGGGGATTTAAAGGGGATTAATTTCAATCCCCTCCTTAGGCCTTCATTTAATCCTCATGATAAATGGATTGGACCGCAACAAATAAGCGATGGCCATGGAGACTACCAAGGAAAAGGCTGGATCCCAAGAAAGAAAGAGCTGGGATCCTAAAAAAGAGCAGTACATCTCCAATTCAAGAAGTCACAAGCAAATAAGCAAACTGTAAGCCAATGCCAGTAACCAAGATGTGGCCATTATCCTCACCGTTGATGTGCACTGCACGTAAGGAGTTGACAGTGATCCAACATGGTAAAGATCAAGAAACACCACGAGCGGAAGTCTCGATGATGAATTCATTACAAGTAGAGAGATCTACAACTCGTACAACCAAAAGCAGGTTGCTACAAAACCAGAAGCAGGTCAGCAATAGCAAGTTACGACGATAGGTCCAACAGATATGTTCTTTTTTTTTCTTTACTCCTGCCATACTTAGACGAAGCAAGAATATTTTGCTCCTAGCTGTCTGTGAGCATCACTGCCAATTCCTCATCAACGTTGGAGCCAAAACAACTTCACCATGACAGGATTGTCTCAAAATCTCTGCCACTTTCTCATCCTCTTCATGATCAAACAAATATATGAAGTCTGACTCTGGCACAGAGTTGTTTTTGAAATCAAGCCGGCGCAAAGTAGAGGAGTACAAATTGCCATTTATGTCAGCGGTGTCATCATTTCCGTATGGTGGATGCACAATATTGCTTGCACGGTTCTCGCAATAGGTGCAGCGACCTGTTCATCAGAAAGCAAAAATAAAATGGAGCATGAGGATACAAAGGAGATAATTTGGTGTAAAATGTCTGATAAGAAGAAACATTTATTACCCCCCGCCAAAAAAAAAAATTAATCCACATGCTTGCTACATACCACAGTGGTCATTTTAAGGCAAACATCTAGGTGCCGTTTGGCTGACTAATACAACTCGTCACAACTAAGGTTAGGCATTAAGACATCCCTCAAAAAAAGGTTAGGCATTAAGGCACACTTGTGGCATGCCTAACTTCACAAAAATAATATAGTTGTTTGGTTGGTTACCAGGAACAAGGCCATGTGTGGCAAATTGATAGGCAACTGTTTGGATTATTGCCAAAATACTTGCCACAAGTTTGGTAAACATTTCATTTATAGCCATACTCAGGTATAATCACCCCCGAAGTATGAATTCATGAGATTCCAGCCCAAGCTCATACTGTCGTACAAATGAATATATCATCACTACAAGTTCAATATATGTGTCGTGATGCATTTTATCAATAATTGGTCTTCAAAGATAATACCAACTCACACCATGGCCTAAGCTCTGATAAAGGGAGAAGATCTGCAGAAGGATTTGGAGTACCAGATCTGGATAGCTAGGATGGTGCAACCTATTGGTGGGTTTTTCCAGTCCAGATCGCAACATTACCAGGACATTTGAGGGTACTGCTCTCCCTCTCTCCGCATGTGCATCCAGTGCCACAACTGCAGCTAAGTGGAAGAGAAAGGTGTAGCAAATCACTTCCTGGTGGCTAACTTTTTGCGGCACGCCAAAATTCAGGCACTACACAAACAACATGCTAACAAAGCATGGCATGGTTAACTTTTGGTGTGGAATTTAGTTTGGGATTACCATATTTCTTACTACAAAAGCCAGCTCCAAGTCTTAAATGAAAGAAAGTTCACACCTACGATGCAATGATATGGCACCAATCCAATGGTATCAACATGCGTGCAAGTTGCGATAATGCCTACTACAGGACAAAAATTAGTAGGAGCATCATAGTAAGGGCTTAGTGACTCACCGAAACATGTAATATCTTGTATAGGGCAGCAGATGGACACCTTTGGTTCACCAAAGATACGAGCGTGAGGTTCTTCCTTCCAGAATTCGGCAAAGAACAGTCTGCGCACAGGAGTTGTGGTCGCTGCATCACCGGTCATCACAGCATCCAGCTGTGTGCTGGCCAAGAAGTTGGCATGGTACCTTTTGCAGAGAAAGGATGTGGGCTCCTCCAGTCCACAGATCATATCAAGCTTATAGCATGGTTCCTGCAGCAGCAATCACAAATCGAATGGATGAAAAAATTAGCAGGACAGAAGAACCATGTCGTCAAATAGGCAATCAAGAAATTAAACAAGAGTTTTTGCTCCGAATTTAATTACCCAAGGATGTTGTTTGCCATAGCTGTCTAGCAATTCTTCTAGCTTGGTGCGAACAAACCTCTGTCGCTCCACAAAGGCTGACCTCACCTTTGATATTCCTGGCAGGCAAACTGATTGCCTCTTTCTTTTCAGGCAAACTGATTGCCTTCTTTTTGAGCAACTGATATTCTTGATCGTCCCATACAGCTGCTTCCAAACATCACCAGAGCTGGAGATAAATAAACATTCACGTATGTCGTCCAGGTTCTGACTGGATAGGGAAGTGAGGAATGACCCAAACATGCTTCTCTTAGGGTGATTGGAAGCCTTGGTGGCTTCAGTGAAGGCATTTTCCTTCGTCTTCGTCTCTTTGTTGCGCAGAAGGATTTCGATGAGGCTGCATTCCATGAACCAGAGGTATTCGAGGGCCTCATGCTTCGAGATCGGCTTGCTGATGACGCGGAGGGCAGCAACAAGACCATCCAGGGAACGGGACTCCACACGGGACATGGCACTGGTGTCAAAGATGTCTCCTTGTAGCTCAACCTCGCTGTCACCTCCAACTTCATGGGGAGGCAGCGGAAAGTTGATATCGTACCAGACGGTGTTGACGATGATGTTGGACACAGGGTCCAAAGGGCCGTAGCAATGTCCTGCAATGAGGAGGGAGCGGATGAAGCAGCCGCGCTGCCGCTTCCAGGCATCGCCGGCGGGCAGAAAGGTGAGTGCTCGGATGTAGAAGCCATGGATGGCATCGAGGAGGCACATCCGCAGCGAGAGTATGCATGGGGAGAGTATGAATGGGGAGTGGTCGTAGTTCGGTGACCCGCGTGCGCCGGCCGTCTCGTCGCCCTCGTCCGGCGGCGGCATCACTCCCACCAAGCAGTTGGATAGCTTCGTTGCCATGGATTTACCATCAAATGTCAGGTCGGAGATGTATCCGAGTTGAGTAGAATCCATGCTTGCGTCCGCAGAGACCGTGATTAGGGCAACACGGTCTTGTTCCCCGATGTTCGTTCGAAGCGTTAGAATGCCATGTTGCCCGCCTTGGACACGGCCAAGGCCGTTCGGACGGCACAAGAAGTTTATGTTGACCTCCGGCGGGTTCGGTGGCCATTGATGGGCTAGTAGGTTCTTGATGTGCGTGACGTCGCCGGTGGTGAGCAGCTCACTTCCTTGCAGTTTGGCGAGGATAGGAGAGAGCTGACCGGCGGGGAACTGCGCCGTCATGAGGCTCGCCAGTTCGTCGGGCGCGGGGTGCGTCGCTTTGAGCGCGGCGACCCTGAGAGCAGTCTTGATCTTGCCGCCATCGGGGAGCAAGCGTGGCCGCGTGAGCTTTGACTTTGACTGACGACGATCGTGGTGGACGAACTTGATGGCGAGAGGGAGGTCGTGGTGGGCGTGGTAGAGGTAACGCCTGGCCTGGTCGTCGGAGAGATACCGGAAGTAGGCAATCATGAAGGCGAGGAGGCCGGAGAAGGAGCGGGCGGCGATGATCCTCCACAGTGACTTGCCTTCCTCCTGAGGGAGGGAAAGGGGCGGGGCTTTCCTGCCGGAGGCGTGGTGAGCAATGGCGTTGAGGACGATGTTGCTGACGGGGTCGGCTAGGCCGTAGCAGTGGCCGCCCTCGAAGATGCAGCCGACGAGCTCCGGGATCTCTTGGATCGGCAGCCGGCGCACCGCCTCGTCGTAGAACTTCATTATGGAGCTCTGGATCTGGAAGCTGTTGCGGATTGTGCCATCGTCGGGGTGGCAACAGGCGAATCTGCCGGTGCCCGACGATTGCCCGACAGAATCATCGGACGAGGAGGAGGAAGACATGGAGCCACCACGCCACGATTTGGGGATTTTTCAGCAAGGGTTTGGTTTGCTGGTCGATTTGGGGATTTTTTTTTTCGCCGGATTTGTTCGGGGACTCACCCGTCCGCAACCCTTAAATATCTCCGCCTGCTGGTGTTGGACTCGGACTCGGTTTGGTTCTCTACATACCTGGCCAAATGGGCCGTGCCAAACCGGGTCGGCCCGAGCACGGCAGGACTGTGGCCGGCCCAGGCATGACACTGTAGCAAATGGGCCATGCCGGCATGGCCCGTTTGACCGTGCCGTGCCTGGGCCGACGCTTTAGCCCGCAGGCCGGCACGGCACGGCACTGCCACTGTAGCAGCCGGCACGGCACGGCACAGGCACGAGAAGGCGAGGCCGGGCTGGCGGCTGGCGGTTCGGCCGTTCGGCCGTTTGGCGGCTGGGCCAGGTGGCGCGGGGGGCCGGGGGGGTTGGGCGGCTGGCCACTGAGAGGACGGCATGTGTCCCTCAACGGCTAGTCCAACGGTTATTTTTGAGAAGTAGCCGTTGGAGCGCCAAAAAAATCGAAAAAAATATGAAAAAAATCCAAAAAAATATGAATTTTTTTTCTATAAATAGGGTTCCGACCCCCAACATTCTGAATCATCCAAACCTCCCATTTTGTGCTCTCCTGTGCTCTTTTGTGTGATAGTTTGATTTTTTGATTTAGACAAAATTTGATCAAATTTTGTCTAAAATCAAAAATAGTTTGTGACTCAAAAATAGTGCATACCAGAGTTCTAAAGCCAAGCTGCCAAGACGGTAAAAAGAAGTATGTCATATATTCATATTTATATATTATTTGTATTTTATGTTATGTGAATAAATATTTTGAATTTTATTTATCTTGTTTTAACATTTCAGAATGGACGATTCGAACCTTCCGTCGTTCACGTTAGGTGATTTCGACCCTAATTACCAATCGGGGTCATTCCCAACTAGTGAGTATGATGTCACCGGATCGGCTCCAACACCACTAGTTGTTGAGGAGGTACCGACGGGTTCAGAAGGATCCGGTACTATGAGCGGGAGTGCATCGACGAACACTGGCTCAAAGAGATCAAGAACTTCTGGCGTTTGGCAACATTTCGATGAGGTGACCATGACAAGCCCTGACGGAAGGCAGGTAACATTCGCGAGATGTAGAATATGCAAAAATAAGTTATCTGCAAAATCATCTGGTGGAACAGGACACTTGAAGCGGCATGCTGAGGCTTGTGCAAAGAAGCAAGGAATCCAACTACGACAGCAACAACTACTACTAAATCCTGATGGTACGGTACGTACATGGGAGTACGATCCTATGGTAGCTCGAGAATCTCTTGTTCGTTTAATTGCTAGACAAGATTTACCCTTGAACTTTGGTGAGAGTGCTGCATTTGAAAATTACATCAAAACTTCTCATAATCCTAGGTTTCAAGTTGTTAGTAGACAAACCATAACCCGTGATTTGAAAAATGTCTATGACAAAGGTTGTGAATCACTGAAGGAATTATTTAGTACATGCACATTTTCTGTTAGTGTCACCTCAGACATATGGAGTAGTAGGGCTAAAGAGGATTACCTTAGTGTAGTCGTCCATTTCGTTGATGATGACTGGCAAATGCAAAAAAGAGTTCTTGGGTTAAGGTTAATTGATGTTGCACATACTGGTGAAAATATAGCAGAGAGAATTCGAGAGGTTATTAATGAGTATAACCTTGTAGATAAAATCTTTGCTGTGACAATGGATAATGCATCTGCAAATTCCAGGGCCATGGAAATTCTGCAGCCATTATTTTGTATTTATGCTCAATCATTTCTTTTGCATCAGCGTTGTGCATGCCATATTATTAATCTAATTGTTAAATCTGGGT
This sequence comes from Oryza officinalis, assembly GCA_008326285.1. NCBI lineage: Eukaryota > Viridiplantae > Streptophyta > Magnoliopsida > Poales > Poaceae > Oryza > Oryza officinalis. The sequence continues at coordinate 43,809,806 of BDMV01000006.1, read as the reverse complement.
TTAAGAGAGTGAATGTACACATCGATGCCTTCATCAAGCAATCATGTGGTTAACTGCTTCAAATCCACGGATTGCACAATGGAAAAGGTATTGTTGTGCATCGGGTAAGCCTCCACGTAAGTTTTTAACCGATGTGGAACATCGGTGGAATGCAACTTATTTTATGTTAAAGGTCGCATTACCTTACCAGGAACTACTTACTGTTTTCCTTCAAACACGTAATGGCCCAAAAAACAGTGACGGCCTGCCAATACTGACTGACCATACCTGGCACATTGTCGAGAGGTTCAATCAATTTCTTGAAACATTTTATGACTGTACTCTTCTTTTATCTCAAGTTTATTATCCGCCCGCTACTCGGCTCACCGGCTCGGCTCAGCCATCTCGCGCCCGCCCCGGCCGCCACGTGTCGGCGGCGTGCCAGCTGCCCGCGCGCTGGCCGCGCGGCGGTGGCCACGTGGCGCGTGGGCGGCGCGTCCCGCTCGGCCGCTCTCGCCCAGCCTTTTCAAAATTTCGGCCGGCGGGAGCGCGCGCGCGGGCCGGCGCGGCCGCGGGCCACGTGACCTCCTCGGCGGCTCGGCTCCTCTTCCTGGCCTCCTGGGCCACGTGCCAAGCACGGCCCATGGGGCACTGATGGGCCCGTGCCGGCACGGTACGGCACGACCTCCCCTTGGGCCGTGCTTGGGCCGGGGGAACGACACGTGGGCCGGCACGGCACGGCCCGCTAAAGGAGTCGTGCCTAACGGGCCGTGCCCTAGCGGGCCGTGCCGTCGGCATGCCCGTGCCGTGCTGGGCCGGGCCGCCCGTTTGGCCAGGTATAGTTCTCTATCCGCGATCGGACTCGGTTTGGTTCTGTTCTCCATCTCACTTTCCCATCGAATCTCTTTTTTTTTTTTGACATGCACGTTTTTTAAATTGTTAAATGGTGTTTTTTTAAAAAAATTTAAGTAAATTTCACAAAACTACAGGTATTTTGATGAAACCATCACAAAACTACAGACTTAAGGCGTTGTATCATAAAACTACAAATTTAACATCGTATTTATCATAAAACTATAGATTTAAGATTAACTATCACAAAACTGCATATTTAATATTGAATTTATCATAAAACTACAACTTTTAAAGTTTAAATACCTAGCACTATTATTATGTTGGAGCTATAAACATTATTGTTTTACGACTAAATTGGTTCTAAACTTATAGTTTTGTGATAATTTAGTTACTAAACATGTACTTTTGCGACACTTCATCTTAGATGTGTAGTTTTGTGATAAATTTGATGTTAAATGTGTAGTTTTGTGATATACCGAGTTAAAATCTGTAGTTTTGTAATAATTTGATCATAGTATCTGTAGTTTTGTGAAATTTACTTAAAAGTTTATACGAAAGTTGCTTTAAAAAATCATATTAATTCATTTTACAAAAAAAATTAGCAAATACTTAATTAATCATAAGAAAATGCGTCGTTCTGTTTTACGTGCGCGAGAGGTGAGTTCCCACTCCTTTTCCAGCACAGCGTTCCGCATTCGAAATTTTATTAAAAACTAACATAATGCATCGGTATGTTGCACGGACTCTAAATAACATTCATTGATATAAATTAAAATCCTAAACCATATATCATAACTGGACATAAATGATGAAAAAACTATAATCATATAAAAAACAACATAAAAATACAAAACAACTTTGGTCGGAACAATAATTCAATATCAAAAAAATTATATAACTAAATCCATATTTTTTTTATTTAGCTATAAATAATTAAATACAAAAGAAAATTATAAGTTACAATAATTTTTAATGGATCAAATAGTGTGACGGAGGGTTAGCTCCTCAACGGGGGACAGAGAAGGCCCCCCTTTGCCAGTCCGACCGGGGGCGCAAGGTGAAATTCCCTGCTCCTGATCTCCAAATCTTAGTGAAAGACACAGAGACTCAAGCGTTTATACAGGTTCGGGCCGCTCGGGAGCGTAATACCCTACTCCTGTGTGTAGTGGATCTGAGAATGGAAAAACCGGGAGTTCAAGTGTTGTTTTTTCTTTCTCCTCCTCCTTTTACTCAGGCCTGGGCCTCCTTTTATATGCCAAGGGGCTACCACATGGACCATAAGCTGCCTAAGATAGAAGGAAAATATTCTCTTACATTTAATGGCTGTCTTGTTGCTTGACTCGGAAGCCACTCGCGTAGACGCTGCGGTAGGGCCCTCGCTCGGTCAGGTGGTTGACGGGGGGGACGCCCGTGTCAAGCTCCATTAAATGAAGGAAGATTTCTGTGTTCCGTTCGCGTCGGGAAACGAGAATTATCTGACCAGAGCTAGCATACCAACTCCGACTGAGGGACGAGAGGCAAAAGACTCTCATCATTCTGATGGGACGGGGCAAGGCGTGCCATGCGCCGTCTGGCGCGCGTGTAGCGCACAGGCGCCCTGCCACCATCTCACCCGTGATCTGACCAGTCTACGACCGGTCAATCGCTGTGACCGGTCGCAGACTAGCTACGCACGCGCCACGCCGCATTAAATGCGGCGTGGTGCGCTCGCCTGAGCCGCTATTAATGCCGTTAGGTGAGCTCTGCCACGCTTACCTAACCTTACGCACGTGGCTCCAGCGCCGAAGGGGCTTGGGACGACCCAGGCCTCAGGGAAGGTCTGGGAGCAACCCGATCCTCAAGGGGAAACCGTGAGAGCAGTCGCCATGTCACCCCCGGGCCCGACCCCTCCGGGGGACACGCCACGTGGGCGCACGGGGCCGCCCGTCCCTTTGGTCTCGATACGCCCGGGCCCGTATCACCGATAGTAGCCCCCGGCGTTATGCTTGGGCGGGCCTGCTCGGGGGGCGCCCAGGTTTGACGCCACCCTTCGGGTCCGGTGACAAGTGGGCCCGGGTCCCTAGAGCGAAAAACCCCAACGGTCGCGACTCGCGTGCAGCAGGAAATCGGCACTCGGCAATAATGGGCAGTCACCTCGTAACCGCCACATTACTCGGGGCGGCGCGCGGACTGGGGCACGTTGATCCATTTCGCCTGGGGACGTAATGATGGCGTTTTTCACGGTAACCGTGCGCAATTAATGCCAACACGATCTGCCCCGCCTCGATCGCAACGGCCGCATGACTGACGCGTGCGCCGAAAGCGGGCGAGTGGGGCGAGTGGAGGAGTGGGCGCGAAAAACGAGGGGACGAGTTAGTGGGCGTGGGAAACGAGGAGCCGAGCGCAGCGGGGGCAAGGGTATAAATGTCGCCGAGGAAGGGATTCGCTTCCTTCCTCTCGTCACTTTTTCCTTGCCTCAGCCTACTGCACCCTAGTTCTCTCGTTTTTCTTGCCTCCTTCTCGCCGCTCGCTCTCGTTTCCACGTTCTTCCTCCATCGGCGACATGACGCGGAGCTCCGTGCCGCTTGATAGCAGCGTACTGCCGTCCTCCCGCATCATGAGCGAGAGGCAGGCTGGGCTGCCGCGCCGGTTTATGCCGGAATCAACCAACCGGGAGGTAGTCATGCTGGGCGAGGGACGCCCGGCGCCGCGCTACCCGGAGCGGTCAGTGTTCTTCCTTTCCTTTGCTATGGCGGGGTTGATTCGACCATTCTCCACGTTCCTCATGGACGTTCTGGAGTATTATGGACTCCAGATGGCGCACCTCACCCCCAACGCGGTCACGACGCTGGCCATCTTCGTACACCTGTGCGAGATGTTCATTGGGGTGCGCCCATCCCTTCGGCTGTTCCGGTGGTTTTTCACCGTGCAGCCGGTATCGCCGCCGACGATGGTCGGTGGCTGCTATTTTCAGCCGCGGGGGCAAGTGTTGAACCGCTACATCCCCTGCGTCCTACACAAGAAGTGGGACGACTGGAAGAGCGATTGGTTCTACACTCCCCACCCCGACGAAGCACGCCTCCGACTTTCGAGCCAGCCGCCGGCGCAGGCGCTGAGCTGGCGAGCGACGGTGGAGCTTGGGGATGCCTACGACGCCGTTCCGGACCGCCTGGCGAGGCGGTGAGCCCAGGGGCTCACGAGCGCCATGGTGTTCGGCGACTACCTCCGCCGTCGGATCGCGTCGCTCCGGCGACACGCCCGGGGCGCCTGGGAGTACACCGGGCCCGAGGACCACCTGAGGACCCACCAAGGGCGCAAATGGGACTGGGACCTCGAGGACTTCAGGATGGTGGTCTAGCGGGTGCTAAACCTTAGTGCCGTGGTGTCATCCCTTATCCCTCAGGGGATCCTCCCCCTCTGCAGCGACCCGGAGCGCGCCAACATCCTGGCCATCATGTAGACGGTCGACGCCTCGGGGGACCGAGCCCACCGGGGCGGTGACGGCGCAAGCGGCAGCTGCGAAGGAGTGGAGCGATCTACCCCTGAAGGGGGCCACGCGACGGGGCCCCGCGATGGGGGTTCGGGGAGCAGCCGCCCCGCCGACGCCAAGGGGAATAGGAAGCAAGGGGAAACCCCTCCTCCGTGTCCTCCCCGAGGGGGCTGGGCGGAACGCGTCAGCAGCAGGTGCCCGGTGAGCGCCACGCCGACGTCCCTGCCCGAGGGGGAGAGGAAGAAGAAACGGCTTCGCAAGATGGGGGAGACCGAGCCGTGCAGGGGGAATCTCATCAAGCCCCCTGAATGGTCTTTCAATCGACCACCCCGCAGGTTCGATCTTACACCCAAGGCGACCGATTTCTTATTCCCCGACCCCCTCATTCATTCCTTTATTTTTGGGTACCTCAGCGAGATTCCATCCCGTGGAGCCCGAGGTGGCGACCCCTCCCGCCATTCCAAGGCCGGCCAGCCCACGGGCAGCGGGGCCGAGGAGACGATGACCGAGGAAACGCGGAGGCGGGAGGCCGATCGCCAAGAGGCCGAGGCGCAGCTGCGGGAGACCGAGGAGGCCGCCCGGGAAGTGGCTCGAGCCTGCCAGGTCGAAGCGGCCGCTCGAGAGGCTGAGGCGGTCGCTCGGGCGGCCGAGGCGGCCACACAGGAGGCTGAGGCGGCGCTCGCGCGTGAGGCCGATGCGACGGCGCGGGCGGCCGAGGCCGCTGCGCGGGAGGCCGAGGCCGCCAGCGCGCAGAAGGCTGAGGCAACCGCAGAGGCCGCCAGTGGCGGCGCGGAGGGGGCACACCCAGGGCCCGACGCCTCGGGAGGCGCCGAGGAGGAGCAGGCCCTGGGGGAGGCCCCGAGGAGGAGCAGGCCCTGGGGTAGGCCCCGAGGCCCACGCGTCGACCGGCGAGCCGAGTCGGACTCCACCACCGCGGGGGCGGCAGTCCCCTTTTTCCTCCACCACTCCGCTGAGTGCGGAGCCCCTCCTACAGGCCTTGGCTACGGCCAACAGCACGGTGCTAGACGGGCTAAGCGCCCAAATGCAGGCCCTGCAGGGGGAGCGGCGGAGATCGACGCGACATGGGCGCTCGTCGAAGAGGGGCGGCGCTCGGTGGAGGCCATGGTGGAGGCCGGTCGCAAGGCGCAAGGCCTGCACCTCGCGGAGCTCGAGGCTCGTCGCGCGGTCCTGGCCGAGGTGGCCCGCGAAGTGGAGGAGGAGAGGGAGACGGCCCTCATCGCCACTGCCGTCATGGACGAGGCGCGGGCCGACTTCCGTCTCCAGCACGAGACCCGCATGGTGGAGCTAGAGGAGAAGCTCGATGCCGCTTGCGGGTTACTCGACGCCGCCGCAGCCCAGGAGTGGAGGGCGGCGGAGTCCGAGGTGGTGACGCGCCTGCGCGAGGAGGCCCTGGAGGCCCGCACCATGGCGCTGGAGGAGCGCACCGGAACGCTCGGGGAGTGGGCCTCGCGCTTGCTGGCGGAGGAGGCCGCCGTGCGCCGGCGGGCCGAAGCCCTCGACCAGCGTGCCCGGGCGCTGGAGGCGCTGGAGGAGCGTGCTCGTGCCGTAGACGCGCGGGAGGCGACGCTGGCGGCGCACGAGGCTGCCACCGCAGAGTTGGAGTCCGCACGTCTTCCTCCGCGAAGACGCAGCCGCCAAGCTCACCGCCTCTCGAGGAGGCCGAGGCCGCGATGCAGCGGCTGGCGGAAAATCTGCGCCTCCGCGAGGAGGCGCGGGAGGAGCAGGAGCGCCTTCATCTGGAGAGTGCTCGTGCCGAGAGGGCCGCGCTGGATCAGCGCGCCTCCAAACTCGAGGCGCGGGCAAATGAGTTGGACGCGCTGGCGCGCGGCGGCGGGGTGGTCGCAGGCCAGGACGACCTAGCCGCCCGCCTCGCGGCCGCCGAGGGCACCATCGCCGAGCTGCAGGGCGCCCTGGACTCGTCCGCCGGGGAGCTCGAGGCTTTCCGGCTGGCGAATGAGGTGGGGCTTGGCATGCTGCGAGATGCCGTCACCCGCCTTGACCGCGCGGGGCGTCAGGCGGATATCTGGCGCGGTCGGCACCCCAAGTACGCCGCCAACCAGGGTGGCCTTGCTCACCGCCTCTCGGAGATGGCCGGGGACCTCGAGGAGCTCCCCGAGGAAATCGAGGAGACGGTGAAGTCCTCCTCGAAGGACCTTGCCCAGGGGGCGGTGGAGCTCGTGCTTGCGAGCTACCAGGCCCGGGACCCCGACTTCTCCCCGTGGGTGGCGTTCGAGGAGTTCCCCCCCGGGACGCACGCCCAAGTCCGAGAGGCTGCCGAGGAGATCGTCCACGGCTTCGAGGGGACGACCCCTCGGCTCGTCTTCGCCCTGGACTCCGACGAGGAGGACGACGGCGGCGATGGTGGCGACGACGGCGACAGCGATGGCGAGGTTGGTGGGCCAGGCGCGTCGGGCTGAGCGGGTGGGGCCAGCCCCCGGGCTGCCGCGCACCTTTACCTTTTTCTTCTTTCTTCTTTTTGTTCTGAGGCCTCCGGGCCAAGCTTGTATATAAACTCTTGTCATTTTCATCTATCTGCAATGAACAAATTTCCAATTCTATGTTAATTACGCTCTTTCGTGCATAATAAGGCTGGCCTGTCTTGTAATCCCATTGAGCTTGGCTTGAGCGAGGGTTCGGGCTCAGGCCCCGGCCTCAAGCAGCGCGGGTCGGAGCTAATGCCTTGGGGAGATCCGCGTGTCGAGGCTGGCCAGGTCGGGAGCGCGGTGACTGGGGGTTATGGAGGACCCGATTGTGGGTCATTGCCGATTCCCCCCCGGAGTCCACCGCGTCCCGGGGCACGGCTCGGTTCCGGGCCCCGTTGGCGTTTTAGACGGCCTGGGCTGCCGAGGGTAGGAACAAACACGAACAAACCAACTCAAGCCAAAATACCCAGAAAGGAAAACAATGCAGGCGCGGTCTTAGATAAAAATCAGGAATGCTTGTTATTGAATTACGAGAAGAAACATAGATAAATATATGTATGTATATAATGGGAGCCCCCGGCCAATCCTACGTGCCCGAGGGGGCACGCGGGGTTAGCCCGAGCCCGAGGTACAACTCCCGACCCCTTTATGGGTAGAAGCGGCGAAGATGCTTGATGTTCCACGGGTTAGGCAGCTCCGTGCCGTCTTCCGTGGCCAATCGGACCAAGCCCGGCCGGGGACACCGATAACTCTGTACGGTCTCTCCCACATTGGTGAGAGCTTGCTCAATCCAGCACGCGTTTGGACGCGGCGTAGGACGAGGTCATCGACGCAGAGTGACCGGGCCCGGACGCGGAGCTGATGGTAGCGCGCGGCTCGAAGGGCCGCGCGCCGCCTTCGCTCTTCCAGGTAGTCGAGGTCGTCTCGGCGAAGCTGATCTTGATCAGCCTCGCAGTACATGGTGGCCCGAGGGGACCTCAGGGTGAGCTTGGATGGGAGGACCGCCTCCGCGCCGTAGACGGGGAAGAAAGGCGTTTCTCCTGTCGCTCGGCTCGGGGTGGTCCGGTTTGCCCAGAGCACCGCTAGTAACTCCTCAATCCACGAGTCGCCATGCGTCTTGAGGATGTTGTAGGTCTTGGTCTTAAGGCCCTTGAGGATTTCCGCGTTGGCGCGCTCCTCCTGGCCGTTGCTTCTGGGGTGGGCAGGGGAGGACTTTCTGAATGTATCTGAAATCCGGCTCAAAGTACCACGGGTTCAAGATTCTAACTGCAATGTTTGGATACAATGTGCCTAAACCATTTACGCAATAGAATGAGAGTAGCCTTGTCCTGAGGAAAGCTAACAAGGCGCATACAAAATCATCTCAAAGCACCTGCAGCTCATCATATATCAGCTTGAACGGATTTATGTAGACCCCCGATTTTGGAAATCGGAAGTCCTATGTGTTTATCCGTACCAATTCCTGGATCAGTAGTTGGTACACACATATATAGCCGAATCACAACATATCACGGATGAATTCAGGCTAAAGGGGTTAAGTGCTTACATTAGGGCCAGGCAGGCCAACAACTATCAGAGAACAACAGCGGAAGACAAAGCAATACGAGGGCCCGGTTGACATGCCACAAGCAGTCGACTGGGGAACGAGACCTAGAACGGGACCGCACTCCGATCATCTTGTTAGGTACGCAAGCGTACTAACAAGGGCTTCTCTTCAAGCACTCTGCTAAAAGATATATATATATATATATATATATATATTATATAGAGCAACAATGAGTACAAAAGCACTCAGCAAGCCACCACACAAAAATACATATGATAGAGGGTATTTCAAGGAATGGCTTCCGGTTCTTTTGCGTAAAGCAAGTTTTGTAAATCTTTTCGCAAGCCTAAGACCTAGCATAGACTGATCAAATTTTAATACCAAAGTACATTAATCAACGACGGTTCTGTCCACCATCCATTGTGATTCCAAGGATAGCTTCCCGCCATTGTGTCGTCATGGTTTTCTAGGGTCTACCCCTTCTCGCCACTCGAGAAGTGGAACCACCAGCACATAAAAGTCATTATGCATATCCATCCCAATCAGTTTAAGAATTTAGAGTCTAGCCAAGTGTAATACATGTCCCGGTGCTCCGTGACCGTGAGCACGGCTATTCGAGTAGATTTGATTTACTCACACTGCAGTGGATGTACACTTTACCCGTACTCCTTTCACAAATCATGTCATCAATGTCATGGCAATGTGGCGCTCATGTCTCCACATGCCGCATCTCAACTACCTTCCCAAAGGTAGTTGCCCGAGCATATAGCATTTAATAAATATGAGAATGCATGAATCTAAATTAGCATTACTAAGCATTTGTCATAAATGACTAGGGATTCACACGTACTTATGGGTACAAGGAAGTAAGGTAAACAATAGTCAAAGGTATAGCATAATAACAAGTAGGATATTCATCATCGCATGCAATTTTATTTGTAAACAAAGTAAGTTCGCAATTTGGGATCAATATGTTCAAGGATTAGTGATGACTTGCCTGCTCAGGATAGTCCTTACTCTTGATATAATTCTCGATCAACCTTCACCTCCTGGAAGCTGCACACGTTGCCTCACGACTAATCGATACACCAATACTATAATACGCGAGAAAAACCAATATTCAACCAACAATCAAACATGCGCAAACAATATAAATGTTGGAGTCGCACTAGGGTTGCTCATATTATTCGCTTCTATCTGAGTACAATGGTCATAGTATCAATGTCGGATTAATGAATCACTTCGGTGAACTATTTGATTATTTTATCAATAGAGCCACTATTTAAATTATGGATAGATTTTACCCGACGTTATAAAAGGTTAATAACTATCCAAGCTCTATATGTTAGATTTGTGAGGTTGATAATACTAGAGGTGCAGATTATAATTTTACAATGAATAATCCTAATCCATAGTTGGGCTACTTTTATATGAGGTCAAGATTTATAATTAGTATTTTATCTATCTTAGATATTCTATCGCATAATTTACTTTTTAGTGGGTACAACCAAATTATATATATACTACTCTATACAACATGGCATTTATTAATTTGTATAAGTGATTTAATCATATTAGCGCTGTTATTATTTCTTGAAAATATGCTATGAACTGACCTAAGTGTACTTATATTTTACCTACAAAATTATAACCTATAAGTCATGGGTTTAATCATATATATATATATATATATATATATATATATATATATATATATATATATATATATAATAAATGGCACTGGTATTTTCTATACTCCCATTAATTTGAAACATTAGCTATAATTTAATTTATGTGGTCGCTACAGTTGACGGAGCGTGAGGCTCCTCACCGGGAGACCGCGTGGGCCCCCCTTTGCCGGTTCGGCCGGGGGCGCTAAGTGAGGTTCTTCGCCCTCGATCTGAGGAACGTCAGCGAGAGAGGAAACGCGCAAGACGCGGGCGACGTAGACAGGTTCGGGCCGCTGAGAAGCGTAACACCCTACTCCTGTGTTCTGGTGGATCTGAGGGTCTCCAACAATACAAAGGGAAATCTTTCTCTCCAACGTATTCGCCGGAGTCCTCCTCCTTTCCTAGGCCTGGGCCTCCTTTTATCCGATCAGGGGTCACCACACGGGCCTCAAGTTGCCTAAGAAAAGAAACATTCTTTTTTCAATCAGGGCTAGTCTACAGCCGGAAGTGACTTCTGACAAGCATGGTGCACGCCTTCTGCCCCGCTCGCCAGCTCTCCCGGTGGACGCCCGTTTCAACCTTCATTCAACGGCCGGCGACTTCCTCGCCACGCCTGCGCTGAAATCTGGATTGGATCTGACCGGGACTGACATACCAACTCCAGGAGTTAGCACGCCGGCTCCGGCTAGGGACGAGAGCCAGGAGGCTCTCATCATTCCGACGGGACGGGGCGAGGCGTGCCATCGGCCGCCTGTCGCCACCTAACCCGCGATCTGACCGGTCTGTGACCGGTCACACACCGCGACCGGTCACGAACCGGATAAGCGTGTGCTGCGCCGCATTAAATGCGGCGTGGTGCGCTCGCCTGATCCGCTATAAATGCGGTTAGGTGAGCCCTGCTGTGCTCACCTAACCCGCACACGTGGCGCCAAAATCACAGGGGGTCGGGGCGCCCCAGCCCTCGGGGCCGAAACGGGAGCGGCCCGACCCCTCGGGGAGACAGGGGAAGGGGTGGCCACGTCACCCCCGGGCCCGACCCCCCCGAGGGGGTCGGGACACGTGGAGGACCGCGGCTACCCAAGCCTCTAGTCATGACACCCCCGGTCCCATGTCACCGACAACAGTGATAGAACGGTTAAGGATAATTATTTTACTGTATAATATAAATTTTATTTATTAGCACACTATTTAGGTTAACTTTTATATAATCATTTGATATTATAAATATAAATATATTTTATTATATAGTAAATTATATACCATTGTAAAGCTTATGAATTTAGGTTCAAGTTTCACTCAAATTCGAGTTAAAACGAGTGAGTTATGCTAGTTTAAAGATTCAAATGTGCGTTAATCCAAACTATTGTGGAACGGCACTGTTCCATATTATCCAAAGAAATATTGAGTTCGACAATTCAAAAATGTTCACATGGAATGACGATTAATTCCAAATTTATTTATAATCTTGTCGGACCTACTAATCATAGTGTTCGGGTTAATTAAATTCCTATAAATTCACCCTACTTCTAATATTATACTAACAATTCAAATCTTAACATTGTACTACTATCTATTAAATTGATTGAGCCCAAAGACATAGAGTGCATGATTTAATTATACTCTAATAATCTTATTTTAATAATCGAACACGTTTAAAAAATCTAATACTAGCCCCGAAATTTAAATTCTATATTTTCCTAAAAATCTCCCTAAATTACGCGGCGAGAGTTAATGAAATTTCCCACTTTTCTTTATTTTCAATTTTCTCTTTTTTTTCCTTTTCTCTTTTTTTTCTCTATTTTCTTTCTCTCTCACTTCTTCCTGCTTCTTTCTTCTCTCGGTTCTCTCTCTCTCTCCCGAGCGGCTACCGAGCCGGAGCGGCGGCGGCGCAGGGAAGGCGATGGGGAAAGGGGGGCTTACCCGGCGGCGGCGGCAGGCGCGACAGAGGAGAGGGGAGAAGGAGCAAACGGAGGGGAGTGTGGTGGGGAGGAGCTTGGCCGAGGGGGGGGGGGGGGGTGCTGCGACGCATGGCCGGCGCGGGCGCAGAGGCGCAACGGCGCGGGGCGCTAGGCCCTGGCGAGCACGGCGCACGGCAGGCGCGGTGACGCGCGCAGCGACGGGACGGCGCGGCGCGGCAGGGGAAAGGCGCGGGGCGCGAGGCGCCGGACACGACGGGCGCGACAGGGCAGGGGGAGGCGCGGGGCGCGAGGCCCTGGCGGTGATGGCGACGGCCGGCAGCGGCGGCTCGGGACTCTAGGGCGCGCAGCGTGGCATGCGACAGAGGAAGGGGCGCGAGGCAGCAGCCACCGCGGCGATGGCGATGGGCGGTGACGGCGATCGGCGCGCGGCGGCGTGGGGCGCGAGGCAACGGCGACGGGACGTTTCGAGCGGCGCGGCACGGCAACGGGACAGCTCGGGGTCACTATCGAACACATGGCAGGCAATGAACAGTGAAATTTTCCAATTTTGCCGATTTTAGTTGATTTCAATTCTAAAATTCGCCATAACTTTGTAATCTCACCTAATTGAATATTGTTCAATATTTTTATTGATCCTAGAGATTTCACTCCAAATTTCCATGTTTTCATAATTTATGTATATATACATTATGTATACATATATATATATAGGTCTATATATATTTATGCCTAGGATTAGGTTTATGCCCCTATATGTATATATTTATATATATGTAATGTACTCATTGAATTTATATCGCCATAACCTAAAGAATTGTCCCATATTTTTATGTCACCAAGTTTTTATATTCATACACAATATATATATATATATATATATATATATATATATATATATATATATATATATATATATATATATATATATATATATATATATATATATATATATATATATATGCATAAGTGTAGATAATTATATATTTATATATATAATTTCCTATTTAAATTTATATTTCCAAGTGAATGGATGACATTTATATAGAATGTTTCCTTTACTACAATTTTTCCCAAAACATATTTTAGTTTACTTTATATCTTTAATTGTTTATTTAGCCGATTTTCCTTTTTAGGGTTTAGGGAGAAATTTTAAATAGGAAAAAGAGGAGAGTTTAATCCGGAAATTTTCTAGGCAACCAAATTTAATATTTAGTGTCCAAAAGTCTAAATTTTACCCAAAAGTTGTGATGGCACCAATATATTTTTATTGCATTATTCAAATGAGGTTAAATCCCAAAATTAGTCTAGATAATTTGGAGGCTCTTGATATTTCCAAAACTAATCAAAATAGTCTAAGGTGACATTTGTTAATGTAATAGCACATTGGTGGACTTATGGCAATGTATTTTACACGAACAGTTTTAATCTATATCATTTTATTTTATACCTAGGGCTTAGTTCATTTGAATGATTATCATTTCATGTGTACTTACATTTCATGAGGTATTCCAAAGGGCTTATCATTTTATGTGACACAGTCCAGATGACCGCCATTGCATGTAGTGTGTTTACGTCTAGGTACTTAGAGTTTACATTCCCATGAGATCGAGCTATCGACATGGTTTAATCATCTAGTACTGGATCTGCAATTTATATTACATGGACTTGATAATTAACCTGTTCTATATTTGGCTTGTAATTGCATGCGCAAATGAATAATAATGTATTCTTGTAAATTTTATTTATTTAGATGTGCATTTTTAATTTGATTTTCCATTGTGGCAATTTACAGTTGGCCAAGCAATAATCAACCATAATAACCAGCATGATGCAAAAGTTTTAAAAATTCGAAATTTTAGTGATTTTTATTATTACGGATTTTCAGGATGTTACAATTTACCTCAGATGAAGGCAATAGAAATCAACTACATATCGGAACAAACGCTCCATCCTATATACTACGTATATCTTCGAGCCTTGTTTTTTCGGTTAATCCCTCACCCTGAGGTGCTGAGGGGGATTTAAAGGGGATTAATTTCAATCCCCTCCTTAGGCCTTCATTTAATCCCCATGATAAATGGATTGGACCGCAACGAATTGAATAAGCGATGGCCATGGAGACTACCAAGGAAAAGGCTGGATCCCAAGAAAGAAAGAGCTGGGATCCTAAAAAAGAGCAGTACATCTCCAATTCAAGAAGTCACAAGCAAATAAGCAAACTGTAAGCCAATGCCAGTAACCAAGATGTGGCCATTATCCTCACCGTTGATGTGCACTGCACGTAAGGAGTTGACAGTGATCCAACATGGTAAAGATCAAGAAACACCACGAGCGGAAGTCTCGATGATGAATTCATTACAAGTAGAGAGATCTACAACTCGTACAACCAAAAGCAGGTTGCTACAAAACCAGAAGCAGGTCAGCAATAGCAAGTTACGACGATAGGTCCAACAGATATGTTCTTTTTTTTTCTTTACTCCTGCCATACTTAGACGAAGCAAGAATATTTTGCTCCTAGCTGTCTGTGAGCATCACTGCCAATTCCTCATCAACGTTGGAGCCAAAACAACTTCACCATGACAGGATTGTCTCAAAATCTCTGCCACTTTCTCATCCTCTTCATGATCAAACAAATATATGAAGTCTGACTCTGGCACAGAGTTGTTTTTGAAATCAAGCCGGCGCAAAGTAGAGGAGTACAAATTGCCATTTATGTCAGCGGTGTCATCATTTCCGTATGGTGGATGCACAATATTGCTTGCACGGTTCTCGCAATAGGTGCAGCGACCTGTTCATCAGAAAGCAAAAATAAAATGGAGCATGAGGATACAAAGGAGATAATTTGGTGTAAAATGTCTGATAAGAAGAAACATTTATTACCCCCCGCCAAAAAAAAAATTAATCCACATGCTTGCTACATACCACAGTGGTCATTTTAAGGCAAACATCTAGGTGCCGTTTGGCTGACTAATACAACTCGTCACAACTAAGGTTAGGCATTAAGACATCCCTCAAAAAAAGGTTAGGCATTAAGGCACACTTGTGGCATGCCTAACTTCACAAAAATAATATAGTTGTTTGGTTGGTTACCAGGAACAAGGCCATGTGTGGCAAATTGATAGGCAACTGTTTGGATTATTGCCAAAATACTTGCCACAAGTTTGGTAAACATTTCATTTATAGCCATACTCAGGTATAATCACCCCCGAAGTATGAATTCATGAGATTCCAGCCCAAGCTCATACTGTCGTACAAATGAATATATCATCACTACAAGTTCAATATATGTGTCGTGATGCATTTTATCAAAAATTAGTAGGAGCATCATAGTAAGGGCTTAGTGACTCACCGAAACATGTAATATCTTGTATAGGGCAGCAGATGGACACCTTTGGTTTACCAAAGATACGAGCGTGAGGTTCTTCCTTCCAGAATTCGGCAAAGAACAGTCTGCGCACAGGAGTTGTGGTCGCTGCATCACCGGTCATCACAGCATCCAGCTGTGTGCTGGCCAAGAAGTTGGCATGGTACCTTTTGCAGTGAAAGGATGTGGGCTCCTCCAGTCCACAGATCATATCAAGCTTATAGCATGGTTCCTGCAGCAGCAATCACAAATCGAATGGATGAAAAAATTAGCAGGACAGAAGAACCATGTCGTCAAATAGGCAATCAAGAAATTAAACAAGAGTTTTTGCTCCGAATTTAATTACCCAAGGATGTTGTTTGCCATAGCTGTCTAGCAATTCTTCTAGCTTGGTGCGAACAAACCTCTGTCGCTCCACAAAGGCTGACCTCACCTTTGATATTCCTGGCAGGCAAACTGATTGCCTCTTTCTTTTCAGGCAAACTGATTGCCTTCTTTTTGAGCAACTGATATTCTTGATCGTCCCATACAGCTGCTTCCAAACATCACCAGAGCTGGAGATAAATAAACATTCACGTATGTCGTCCAGGTTCTGACTGGATAGGGAAGTGAGGAATGACCCAAACATGCTTCTCTTAGGGTGATTGGAAGCCTTGGTGGCTTCAGTGAAGGCATTTTCCTTCGTCTTCGTCTCTTTGTTGCGCAGAAGGATTTCGATGAGGCTGCATTCCATGAACCAGAGGTATTCGAGGGCCTCATGCTTCGAGATCGGCTTGCTGATGACGCGGAGGGCAGCAACAAGACCATCCAGGGAACGGGACTCCACACGGGACATGGCACTGGTGTCAAAGATGTCTCCTTGTAGCTCAACCTCGCTGTCACCTCCAACTTCATGGGGAGGCAGCGGAAAGTTGATATCGTACCAGACGGTGTTGACGATGATGTTGGACACAGGGTCCAAAGGGCCGTAGCAATGTCCTGCAATGAGGAGGGAGCGGATGAAGCAGCCGCACTGCCGCTTCCAGGCATCGCCGGCGGGCAGCAAGGTGAGTGCTCGGATGTAGAAGCCATGGATGGCATCGAGGAGGCACATCCGCAGCGAGAGTATGCATGGGGAGAGTATGAATGGGGAGTGGTCGTAGTTCGGTGACCCGCGTGCGCCGGCCGCCTCATCGCCCTCGTCCGGCGGCGGCATCACTCCCACCAAGCAGTTGGATAGCTTCGTTGCCATGGATTTACCATCAAATGTCAGGTCGGAGATGTATCCAAGTTGAGTAGTATCCATGCTTGCGTCTGCAGAGACCGTGATTAAGGCAACACGGTCTTGTTCCCCGATGTTCGTTCGAAGCGTTAGAATGCCATGTTGCCCGCCTTGGACACGGCCAAGGCCGTTCGGACGGCGCAAGAAGTTTATGTTAACCTCCGGCTGGTTCGGTGGCCATTGATGGGCCGGGCTAGTAGGTTCTTGATGTGCGTGACGTCGCCGGTGGTGAGCAGCTCACTTCCTTGCAGTTTGGCGAGGATAGGAGAGAGCTGACCGGTGGGGAACTGCGCCGTCATGAGGCTCGCCAGTTCGTCGGGCGCGGGGTGTGTCGCTTTGAGCGCGGCGACCCTGAGAGCAGTCTTGATCTTGCCGCCATCGGGGAGCAAACGTGGCCGCGTGAGCTTTGACTTTGACTGACGACGGTCGTGGTGGACGAACTTGATGGCGAGAGGGAGGTCGTGGTGGGCGTGGTAGAGGTAACGCCTGGCCTGGTCGTCGGAGAGATACCGGAAGTAGGCAGTCATGAAGGCGAGGAGGCCGGAGAAGGAGCGGGCGGCGATGATCCTCCATAGTGACTTGCCTTCCTCCTGAGGGAGGGAGAGGGGCGGGGCTTTCCTGCCGGAGGCGTGGTGAGCGATGGCGTTGAGGACGATGTTGCTGACGGGGTCGGTTAGGCCGTAGCAGTGGCTGCCCTCGAAGATGCAGCCGACGAGCTCCGGGATCTCTTGGATCGGCAGCCGGCGCACCGCCTCGTCGTAGAACTTCATTATGGAGCTCTGGATCTGGAAGCTGTTACAGATTGGGCCATCGTCGGGGTGGTAACAGGCGAATCTGCCGGTGCCCGACGATTGCCCGACAGAATCATCGGACGAGGAGGAGGAAGACAAAGATAAAGATGATGTCACGCCCCAAAACTAGCCCCGACGAAGGCCAGATTAAGGCGATCCAAATTAACCTGTATGCCTGTACCAGTCCCAGGAAATAGCGCTGGTATAACAGGAAGAGTGAATATCACAACAACAGCGATCTTTTTATTAAGAGTAGAATTACAACCAGGGTTGGAACTGCGGACAGAACCCGAGTTCACAACGACATTACAAAAAGGCGAAAGCGGAAAAAGGCGGAGACTGGCCCTAAGCCACAAGCAAAGCCTTGGGGAAAGGCCGAAACCCTTCTACTGCTCGTAGACTGCTTGCTCATGGAAGAACTCTTCATCAGCAGGGTCCACTTCTTCGTCTTCGAGGGCTGGGGGGTTTAATTATATAGAGCAAGGGTGAGTACGGGAGTACTCAGCAAGTCAAGGGAATTAAGTGTNCTACCCAAGCCTCTAGTCATGACACCCCCGGTCCCATGTCACCGACAGTAGCCCCCGGCGTTATGCCAGGGCGACCGCCCCCCTCGAGGGAAGCGCTCGGGCGTGACGCCACTCCTTAGGCCCGGTGACGGATGGGGCCAGTCCCTACAGGCGGACTGGAACCCAACGGTCGCGAATCGCGCGCATCGGCAAGAGAAAACCGACCGACGATAATGAGCGGCCTCTTCAAGACCGCTGCATTACTCGAGCAGCGCGGGAATCGGGACGTGCCGGTTCGTTTCGCCTGGGGATATGATGATGGCGTTTTTCACGGTCGGCGAGCGCAGTTAATGCGCGCATTATCTGCCCCATTTCAACCGCCACGTCCGCACGTCTGCCGCGTGCGCCGCAAACGGGCGAGTGGGGCTAGTGGAGGCGTGGGAGCGAGAAACGAGGGGGCGAAGTAGTGGGCACGGGAAGCGAGGAGCCGGGCATAGCGTTGGCAAGGGTATAAAGCCGCCGAGGAAGGGATTCGTTTCCTTCCTCTCTCCATTTTTCCCTTTGCCTTCGCCACTCGTGCCCTAGCTCTTCGTTTCCTGTGCCCTACTCTTGCCACACGCGCTCGCTCTTAAGCTCCTCCTCCGCCGGCGCCATGGCACGGGGCTCCGCACCGCTCGACGGTAGCGTGCTGCCGCCTTCCCGCATTACAAGCGAGAGGCAGGCCGGGCTGCCGCGCCGATTCATGCCGGAATCTGCCACCGGCCGGGTGGTGGTCGCGCTGGGCGAGGGACGCGCGGCGCCAGACTACCCGGGGCGGTCCGTCTTCTTCCTCTCTTTCGCAATGGCTGGGCTGGTCCCGCCATTCTCTATTTTCTTCATGGATATTCTGGAGTTTTATGATCTCCAGATGGCGCACCTCACCCCCAACGCGATAATGACGTTGGCCATCTTCGCACACCTGTGCGAGATGTTTATCGGGGTGCGCCCATCTCTCCGGCTGTTCCGGTGGTTCTTCACCGTGCAGCCGGTGTCGCCGCCGACGGCAGTCGGTGGCAGCTACTTCCAGCCGCGGGGGCAGGTGCTGAACCGCTACATTCCCTGTGTCCTCCGCAAGAAGTGGGACGACTGGAAGAGCGACTGGTTCTACACCCCCCTCGCCGACGAAGCGCGCCTCCGACTCCCGAGCCAGTCCCCGGCGCAGGCCTCCAGCTGGCGGGCGGCGGTGGATCTGGGGGACGGCTACGACGCCGTTCTTGACCGCCTGGCGGGTCTGCGATCCCAAGGGCTCACGGGGGCCATGGTGTTCGGCGACTACCTTCGTCGCCGGATCGCGCCGCTCCAGCGGCGCGCCCGAGGCGCCTGGGAGTACACCGGGCCCGAGGACCACGTGAGGACCCACCTGGGGCGAAAATGGGACTGGGACCCCGAGGACTTCAGGATGGTGGTCCAACGGGTGCTGAATCTCAGCTCCGTGGAGGCATCCCTCATCCCCCAAGGGGTCCTCCCCCTCTGCTGCGACCCAGAGCGCGCCAACATCCTGGCCATCATGCAGGTGGTCGGGGCGTCGGGGGAACGGGCCCCCCGAGGCCACGATGGCGCGGGCGGGAGCCGCAGGGGGGAACAATCTACCCCGGGAGGGGGTCGTGCTTCTGGGCCCCGCGACGGGGGCCCGGGGGGCAGCCGCCCCGCCGACGCCAGGGGGAAGAGGAAGCAGGGAGGTACTCCTCCCCCATCTCCTCCCCGAGGGGGCGGGGCGGTGCGTGCCAGCAGCAGGCGCCCAGAGGGTGCCGTGCCGGCGCCGCAGCCCGAGGGGGAGCGAAGGAAGAAACGGCTCCGCAAGATGGGGGAGAGCGAGCCATGCCGGGGGAGCCTCATCTCGCCCCCGAGGTGGTCGTTCAGCCGACCTCCCCGCAGGTTCGTTCCCACGCCCACTGCGGCCGTATCTACTCCCCAAGGCGAGTTTTTTACTCACCCGCTTCTTTTTGTCTTTGGTTTTTCTTCTGCCTCAGCGAGATCCCGTCACGCCCCCCACGCCATTCCAAGTCCGGCCGGTCCGAGGCCGAGGAGACGGTGACCGCGGAGGCCCGGAGGCGAGAGGCTGACCGACGGGAAGCCGCGGACCGCCTCCGGGAAGCCGAGGAGGCTGCCCGGGAGGCCGCCCGGGTTCGCCAGGCCGAGGAGGCCGCTCGGGAGGAGGCCAGACTCCGCCGGGCCGAGGAGTCCGCCCGGGAGGCAGAGGCGGCGGGTGCACGCCGGGCAGCCTGCCAAGCCCCCGACCCGACTCCGCCCGAGACCATGACGACCCCCGAGGCCACCCACAACGAGGCCGCGGGCGCGCCGCCCGGGCCTGACGCCCCGGGCGACGCGCGGGACGAGCCAGCTTCGGGGGGCGCCCCCGAGGCCAGCACGCCGATCGGCGGGCCGAGCCGCGCGGCACCCACACCGAGGCGGCTCTCCCCTTTGCCTTCCGCTACCCCGCTGAGCGCGGAGCCCCTCCTGCAGGCCCTGGCCACCGCGAACAGCACGGTGCTGGACGGGCTAAGTGCCCAGATGGAGGCCCTGCAGGCGGAGCGGGCGGAGCTCGACGCGGCGTGGGCGCGCGTCGAGGAGGGGCGGCGCTCGGTGGAGGCCATGGTGGAGACGGGCCGCAAGGCCTACCGCCAGCACGCCAAACAGCTCGAGGCCCGTCGTAGGGACCTGGCGGAGATCGCCAGGGAGGTAGAGGAGGAGCGGGAGACCGCCCTCATCGCCACCGCCGTGCTCGACGAGGCGCGGGACGACCTCCGCCTCCAATACGGGACCCGGGCGGCGGAGCTAGAGGAGAAGCTCGACGCCGCCCGGGGAGTCCTCGACGCCGCCGCTGCCCGGGAGCGGCGGGCGGCGGAGAACGAGGCGGCNAATATATGAAGTCTGACTCTGGCACAGAGTTGTTTTTGAAATCAAGCCGGCGCAAAGTAGAGGAGTACAAATTGCCATTTATGTCAGCGGTGTCATCATTTCCGTATGGTGGATGCACAATATTGCTTGCACGGTTCTCGCAATAGGTGCAGCGACCTGTTCATCAGAAAGCAAAAATAAAATGGAGCATGAGGATACAAAGGAGATAATTTGGTGTAAAATGTCTGATAAGAAGAAACATTTATTACCCCCCGCCAAAAAAAAAATTAATCCACATGCTTGCTACATACCACAGTGGTCATTTTAAGGCAAACATCTAGGTGCCGTTTGGCTGACTAATACAACTCGTCACAACTAAGGTTAGGCATTAAGACATCCCTCAAAAAAAGGTTAGGCATTAAGGCACACTTGTGGCATGCCTAACTTCACAAAAATAATATAGTTGTTTGGTTGGTTACCAGGAACAAGGCCATGTGTGGCAAATTGATAGGCAACTGTTTGGATTATTGCCAAAATACTTGCCACAAGTTTGGTAAACATTTCATTTATAGCCATACTCAGGTATAATCACCCCCGAAGTATGAATTCATGAGATTCCAGCCCAAGCTCATACTGTCGTACAAATGAATATATCATCACTACAAGTTCAATATATGTGTCGTGATGCATTTTATCAAAAATTAGTAGGAGCATCATAGTAAGGGCTTAGTGACTCACCGAAACATGTAATATCTTGTATAGGGCAGCAGATGGACACCTTTGGTTTACCAAAGATACGAGCGTGAGGTTCTTCCTTCCAGAATTCGGCAAAGAACAGTCTGCGCACAGGAGTTGTGGTCGCTGCATCACCGGTCATCACAGCATCCAGCTGTGTGCTGGCCAAGAAGTTGGCATGGTACCTTTTGCAGTGAAAGGATGTGGGCTCCTCCAGTCCACAGATCATATCAAGCTTATAGCATGGTTCCTGCAGCAGCAATCACAAATCGAATGGATGAAAAAATTAGCAGGACAGAAGAACCATGTCGTCAAATAGGCAATCAAGAAATTAAACAAGAGTTTTTTGCTCCGAATTTAATTACCCAAGGATGTTGTTTGCCATAGCTGTCTAGCAATTCTTCTAGCTTGGTGCGAACAAACCTCTGTCGCTCCACAAAGGCTGACCTCACCTTTGATATTCCTGGCAGGCAAACTGATTGCCTCTTTCTTTTCAGGCAAACTGATTGCCTTCTTTTTGAGCAACTGATATTCTTGATCGTCCCATACAGCTGCTTCCAAACATCACCAGAGCTGGAGATAAATAAACATTCACGTATGTCGTCCAGGTTCTGACTGGATAGGGAAGTGAGGAATGACCCAAACATGCTTCTCTTAGGGTGATTGGAAGCCTTGGTGGCTTCAGTGAAGGCATTTTCCTTCGTCTTCGTCTCTTTGTTGCGCAGAAGGATTTCGATGAGGCTGCATTCCATGAACCAGAGGTATTCGAGGGCCTCATGCTTCGAGATCGGCTTGCTGATGACGCGGAGGGCAGCAACAAGACCATCCAGGGAACGGGACTCCACACGGGACATGGCACTGGTGTCAAAGATGTCTCCTTGTAGCTCAACCTCGCTGTCACCTCCAACTTCATGGGGAGGCAGCGGAAAGTTGATATCGTACCAGACGGTGTTGACGATGATGTTGGACACAGGGTCCAAAGGGCCGTAGCAATGTCCTGCAATGAGGAGGGAGCGGATGAAGCAGCCGCACTGCCGCTTCCAGGCATCGCCGGCGGGCAGCAAGGTGAGTGCTCGGATGTAGAAGCCATGGATGGCATCGAGGAGGCACATCCGCAGCGAGAGTATGCATGGGGAGAGTATGAATGGGGAGTGGTCGTAGTTCGGTGACCCGCGTGCGCCGGCCGCCTCATCGCCCTCGTCCGGCGGCGGCATCACTCCCACCAAGCAGTTGGATAGCTTCGTTGCCATGGATTTACCATCAAATGTCAGGTCGGAGATGTATCCAAGTTGAGTAGTATCCATGCTTGCGTCTGCAGAGACCGTGATTAAGGCAACACGGTCTTGTTCCCCGATGTTCGTTCGAAGCGTTAGAATGCCATGTTGCCCGCCTTGGACACGGCCAAGGCCGTTCGGACGGCGCAAGAAGTTTATGTTAACCTCCGGCTGGTTCGGTGGCCATTGATGGGCCGGGCTAGTAGGTTCTTGATGTGCGTGACGTCGCCGGTGGTGAGCAGCTCACTTCCTTGCAGTTTGGCGAGGATAGGAGAGAGCTGACCGGTGGGGAACTGCGCCGTCATGAGGCTCGCCAGTTCGTCGGGCGCGGGGTGTGTCGCTTTGAGCGCGGCGACACTGAGAGCGGTCTTGATCTTGCCGCCATCGGGGAGCAAACGTGGCCGCGTGACCTTTGACTTTGACTGACGACGGTCGTGGTGGACGAACTTGATGGCGAGAGGGAGGTCGTGGTGGGCGTGGTAGAGGTAACGCCTGGCCTGGTCGTCGGAGAGATACCGGAAGTAGGCAGTCATGAAGGCGAGGAGGCCGGAGAAGGAGCGGGCGGCGATGATCCTCCATAGTGACTTGCCTTCCTCCTGAGGGAGGGAGAGGGGCGGGGCTTTCCTGCCGGAGGCGTGGTGAGCGATGGCGTTGAGGACGATGTTGCTGACGGGGTCGGTTAGGCCGTAGCAGTGGCTGCCCTCGAAGATGCAGCCGACGAGCTCCGGGATCTCTTGGATCGGCAGCCGGCGCACCGCCTCGTCGTAGAACTTCATTATGGAGCTCTGGATCTGGAAGCTGTTACAGATTGGGCCATCGTCGGGGTGGTAACAGGCGAATCTGCCGGTGCCCGACGATTGCCCGACAGAATCATCGGACGAGGAGGAGGAAGACAAAGATAAAGATGATGTCACGCCCCAAAACTAGCCCCGACGAAGGCCAGATTAAGGCGATCCAAATTAACCTGTATGCCTGTACCAGTCCCAGGAAATAGCGCTGGTATAACAGGAAGAGTGAATATCACAACAACAGCGATCTTTTTATTAAGAGTAGAATTACAACCAGGGTTGGAACTGCGGACAGAACCCGAGTTCACAACGACATTACAAAAAGGCGAAAGCGGAAAAAGGCGGAGACTGGCCCTAAGCCACAAGCAAAGCCTTGGGGAAAGGCCGAAACCCTTCTACTGCTCGTAGACTGCTTGCTCATGGAAGAACTCTTCATCAGCAGGGTCCACTTCTTCGTCTTCGAGGGCTGGGGGGTTTAATTATATAGAGCAAGGGTGAGTACGGGAGTACTCAGCAAGTCAAGGGAATTAAGTGTTTGATGCAAGCTTCAAAGGGGAACCAATTGTTTTTCACTATCGATTTTAGTTTAAGACTTTCAGAAACATCTAAGTGAGTGCTTCTCAACGGCACGGACAAGAAAGTGCGTCTCATCCGGCCGGAGCAGTGAAATTGTATCGATTGATTCTTGTCGGCACGAGAGGCTCCCTGCCAATCGTTCACCGACCCCGGCTGCACCAACAGCCACAAGTCAAGCACGTCGGAACGAGAGGCTCCCTGCCAATCGTTCACCGACATCGGCTGCTCCAACAGCCTCAAACCAAGCACAGAAGGGAAGTTCTCACACCAACAGCAGTTCACAGAGTAACCATTAAAACTACGCTAAGGAATCACTTCACATCCGCCCATAACTGTGGGCACGGCTGTTCGAACAATTATTAACCTCTGCAGAGGGGGTACACTTTATCCACATGACGTTACTAACCCCGAGCCACCTAGCCCGTGACTCTTAGCCACGTCTGGCGACCTTGAGGCTTTCACGACAAGGCATTTCGAAAGCCGACTCAGGGTCATCTTATGCCAACGGGAGGGGTCCCATGGACCAACACCAGATTAGGTTCCAGACCATACTGTGCCAGGAAGCCCAAGGGTCCTCCCCGACACCACCCTGGCGAATCCACTTGTCCCTTGGCATCAAGATTTCCTTGGCCTAGCTAGTTACTTAGCCAGGGGCGTCCCATATCACCCATGTGGTCGTACTTGACATATGCTCAGATGTAATTCCCAAGGAATCGGTCTTTAGAGCGAGAACGGGCAGACCGTACTGTTGACGCCAAATCCGTACCGCCAATGAGGATCCGGCGCGCGGACACACGAAGGCCTGGGAGATCTGCTTAGCTTCAGTGCAGGTCCTAAAATTGATGAATCGCGGGCGTGCCAGTCAGTTTGATCCTGCCACTGACAAGATATGCAAAATAACAGAACAGAAAGTCTATCGGCCGATAGGCCGATAGGGCAAAAACATATCGGCCGATAGGCCGATAGCCAAAACAACCGATCGGCCGATGAGCCGATGGCACAATTCCAGCCGATGTACTGAACAAATATCTATATAGAGACAATCGGCTGACGATAACATGATGATGTAGCATAATCTAGATAAATATAAGATAGACATTGATATGAAGATTAAAGCACACAT
Organism: Oryza officinalis; assembly: GCA_008326285.1. Taxonomy (NCBI): domain Eukaryota; kingdom Viridiplantae; phylum Streptophyta; class Magnoliopsida; order Poales; family Poaceae; genus Oryza; species Oryza officinalis. The sequence continues at coordinate 43,784,629 of BDMV01000006.1, read as the reverse complement.
CGGCCAGAAGTCCGATGGCATAAACTCTCAACAAGCAGATAAACAATAAATACTCTGTTGTCATCGGCCAGATCCAATCTATACGTAAAACTCTTGGGCCGATGCAACGTCTAGATAACTCACCGACTGAAACCCCGGTGAAACCCTTATTGGCAACCAACAAGCAGGCTAGAGATTACGGTTCTAATCACGACTTAGTAGGTCAAACCGAACTGATGCAGCACTAAGTATGAAAAGAAACGCAAGACCTAGACAATCAAGCCCTTGACTGATTTTCAGGGTGGCAGATACCTTAGCCAATCTAATCTAGCAAGGCAATTTAGTTAATACCGGCATAAACCCTAAAGCGAATCTCGGCCGATAAGACTAAATCGAGAAGCCGAACCAGATTGACTAAGATATATGATAATAGGTGCTTACGTTGTTGAGATCAGAACGGCGAAGCCCTAGCCCCGACAACGCAGGCAGCCATAACGAGACTTACCCCTCGTGAGAAGGGCATGAACTCGCCGAAGAAGACGAAAGTAAAAGGTTGGCGATGCGCCGAAGTTGTATTGATCGTGAGATTGATTACATGAACTACAGGCTTACATATTTATACCCATAAACTAACAAAGATCCTAACAGATTACGACTCAAACTTTCCTAAAGATAAAAGGAAACTAACAAACTTATCCTAATTAACAGATACAAGCCGCATCCTCCTCAAACTCGGTCTTCTTTGGATAAGATCTTCCCGAATCTAACAAGAATCCGACTGCTTTTGGTGGTTGGTTTGAGATAACCCCCATCGGCCGATGTAGAACTCTAGGCCGATACTAGCTTTGAGCCGATATAGATCCTGGGCCGATGAGGACTTCGGGGCTTACCAAATTCTGGTGTTAACTCCAACACGTCTCCCGTACCGCGAGTTTTAGAAACTCACTTTATTTTCAAGGCACCGACCCAAGTGTCGGGTTTTCCAAACATTTTGTAAACACAAGTTTTACCCAGTTGACCAGTTTTAAATTTGGAGGGGAGTCTCGATATTCGTACGCGAGGTACGGATACCGAGGCCTCACCTGAGGGGTGACAAGGGTGTTAGGGTATTCAACATTCAAGGAGGGTATATGCAGCAAATGGGTAGGGCCTGACGGTTATATTGTAAACCGAGGCCAAGTGTCAAGTGTAACCTAAAGAATGCATAGTTTGCGGAATCAAAATGCTTAATTTTAAATTATAGGTTCAATTGATCAAAGGCGACTTGCCTTGCTCGAGATCTTGAGCTTTTTCCTCGAAATCCGCGCACTGCGGGTCTTCTGGCTCCGACACTACACGCGAAACGAGGCGACTCAACACCATGATAAAAAGAAGCCTTATTAATGACCACTAAGCGTGCCATTGGATAGATCTTGATTTTTGAGGAATTTTGGAAGTTGAACGGAGTCAATCGGATGAACGGTTGAGAAGATACGAATTTTCGAAGTTTAAATGATTTCCTGTCTAAAGGAAAAGGAATTATTAATTCCCTGGGAAAAGAAAAAGAAAAGAGGGACTTAAATTGGACTTGTTTTGGAATGGATTCGGCCCAAGGGATAGTAATGGGCGCGGCCGATAGGATGGACCGACGACCCGAAAGAATCGGCCCACGGCCGATCGGCGCGCGAGGGGGAGGCCGAATGGATGGGCCGACGGCCCGAAAGAATCGGCCTACGGCCGATCGGCGCACGAGGGGAAGGGGAAGGCCGATGGGCCGAGCGGCCGATGGGCGTGGCCTGGTCCGGCCTCCCGAGTGACTCGGGGCTGACGGGTCGGACCGAGCGACTCGGGCCGGTGGGCCAGGGGGGGAGAGGAGGCCGAGCGGTCGAGGGGAGTAGGCCGAGTGGGCCACGAAGGAGAGGGACCGATGGGCCGGGGCAGGCCGCGGTGTCACGCCCGGAAATTTTCCCAAATTTCCAGACCATTTTGTGTATTAAGTCCCTGTCCAGGCATCAACCAGGGTACACAAAACGACAAATCAATAAACAGACCCAAACGTAAATAAAGCGATAAATACTTACAGAAGAGGCACTTAGTCCTCACACCGAAAAGAAAACAGCAGCGGAAAGAGGCGATCCTAGCGGGGCTTCAGCTCCACTCCACAGGCAAACTCAACTGGGGTCTGAGCCTTGGTCCTCTACCTTCATCTTCAACTCAGAAGTACTAAACTTCTGAAAAGGGGGAAAAATAGCAAGATTGAGTACAACCACCGTACTCAACAAGCCACACCAATGATGCAGACGTGCACAGGGGAGACAAAGGGAGGCTTGTGGCTATTTGCAGAAAAGCAATTGGAAACCTTTATACTTTAAAAACAGTAAAACAGTTGTTTAATTAAGACAATATTAATGCTCCACTGAACAACGCTACCCCACGTTGAACAGGCCCAACCAATCCACCTAATCTACCCCCCTTACAGGAATCTCGTCCCGAGATTCGGGGATGGCTAGAAAGAAAACAGGGTGTGGTGGTGTTGGACTGGCTTGCAGACTTCCGCGGCTTCTTTCTGACTTTGACCTGGCTGATTGATTAACCCATCTTGAGCGACTGACCCTGTTGGCATCCAGCTCGATGTTCCGTTTCTTTGCCAAAACTGCACTGGTTGGTTCTGTCTGTTCTGACCCTGATCTGGGTTGCAGTTAATCACAGAGTTTACTTTGGACTACATAGTTGACGTTTACAATTTTTGATGAGAACTGAGAATCGACTTTGTTGACTTGAAACCGGTGGGGTTGTTCCTGAAACTTTGAAACTGACGTTCGTAAAACCACGGACTTTGAATTTTGCTCTGAACTGCTCTTGATCTGAACGACAAGCATTTCAAGAAGCGGCTTGGTCTGCCTTTTACTTGAACTGCGAAGGCCTTAAGTTGTCGTTGTTTTCTGGCTGAACGGTTGACTGGCATTTTGGGGGCGACTCGAAACCCAACCTGTTAACTCGAGATTGGTGGAGCTCTACTAAAATCTTGCAACTGACTGCTTTGATTACAATCCAATCGGTTTCTCTTGGTTGAACTCTCAGACGAAACGGTTATGAGGTAAACCAAATTTTACTTCAAGCCTACCTTACCAAGGTAGTTGAGCTTTCGCCGGACTGAACGATTAAGCCACTAGCCTTGAGGATATCCAAGCTTCTCTGATTTCCAAGGAACACTGATCTGTGAATCTGATTCTTCATCGGTCAATCGAAATGAAGCACTGACATTGCACTTTCATTCCGGGAAAGCTTAGAACATAATATCTGGTCAACGATGGGTAGTCCCATATGAAAGTGACTGGCTCACCTTGACATTCTGGCCCTCTGTTGAGTTTTCCATTAGACCTAACTGCTGCCATGACTGTTCTGCTTTTGGCCAGACTGTGGTGGTCAACTGCCTGAACGGGTTGCTTAGTTGATGTCCTTGGAATAAGCATTGATCACTTAACAGATCCTGCCCGAGAGGTTAACTCATTCACACAACATTTCACTTTGTCGTCTATCCTTTGTTGGGCCTTCCATGTTGATAAGCCATAGGCTCTGCAGTTGTCACTCCATGAATACTGAAACTTATCCAACTATTGAAACTGACGTTGATGTTACCAAGGGTTTCTGCTTTTCGGATCGCCCAAGTTCACTTTCAATCCTTGAGTAGAGATGAGCTATCCAGCAAGTTTCTCTGCCACCTATTTTGTTGGTGATGTGTTCCTTTTCTTTTGGCTCGACGTCTGCATTCTCTTACTTTAAGCAGAGGTGGCGGAACAATTCCTTGTCGTTTTCCTAGAAACATTGGGACAATTTTCGAAAACTGCAATGGTTGTCTTGAACTGAAGGTAACCATTCTTGATCCTTATTCACCACTAGGGTGCAGTTGCATCTACTGTTCTCTTGGGGACCTCTAAGATTGAGAGGATGGATATTTTTCTCTGACGCCAACTTGTCAACTTGTCACTACCAAATATTTCATCATTCTTCTCATTTTATTGAGGTGCCACTTATACTGTCCTTCGAAAAGGCCTCATCATGTCGAGTGTTACTACGGTCTGACCTACTTGACCGACTTGTCATTTCCTGGATTGATTATTTTCTTTTCCCGGCTAGCGATTACGTCTTGAGAGTCTGACCAAATTGTAATGAGCTGATAAAAAGAAACTCTAGGTTTCTTAGTGACGTTGTTAAATGCACATCTCCACCTGTCATAATTCATCTTGACAATCCAAACGCGGATTGAATTACTCAATATTCCCTTCTTAATACCTGACTGCCACAAGACTTCTAAGTACCGGAAAAAACACTTGAACTTCCGAAACTTGTGGATTGTACTGGCTCTCGCTGATAGGATTGCTAACTGGTACAACATTTACTCCTTTTTCTTCCTCACATAGTTGACTGATTCTTTTCCTTGCTGGTTGACCGAAGTCCCAACGTTTGCTTCAACTGTTGACATTCTTTGGGGAGGTGTCAGTTTTCTTGGTGGCTGTATCAGATAGGACCTTCTTGGTGACTGTGTGACTCTTTGGATGTGGATTACTAGGCACCTGAGTTGGAATGACATAAGATGCAATGTTGATGTTGACGGCCGTCTTGTGACTGGTGACTGTGGTTGTAGCTGGAGGGGTGAACTGTCTGTTGCAGTTGGGGTGTATCACTTTTTTTTTCTGGTATTGCTTTCTCTGCTGATGCTGGTTTGTAACTTTCGAACGGCGGCGGCTCAAAGAATAGGAACTTTGTCGGTGCCTTCAATGACAAAACATTGTGACAGAAGCTTTGCATTTAGGTAACGATAGGGTTCGCTTTTCCACTTTTTCTCTTTGGTGACACCTGGCGGGATCTGGCCACTCAACACCGGGACTGATGTGACTTGAGGGGCACGGGTGCTGCAAACAAAACTGCTAACTTGATGATGCTGACGTTTGGGCATTGGGCATGCCTTAAAAAATGTGCCTTGACTTTCCAAAGTTGGAACAATGGTGGCTTCTTCTTCGCATAGGGGTGGACTTTTGCTGACGGATTGTCCTGTCTTGAGACAATTGAAACCACTCAGACTTGTTTGATCACGAGGCACACTCTTCTGGTTGTAGATGCTTACAGCTGGAACGGGAGCAAGTAGGGACTCATGAACCTTAGTGAGGGTGTCTCTTGATCTTCCTATTGTCCTTTGGCTGGGTCTTCCCATTCTGTGCTAGAGCTGAGGCACAGGCTTTGACTCTGATTCAGATTCTGGGCTAGCATTTGAGCTTGCACCTGGTGCTGGTGATACTGCCGCTGCATCTGCTACATCGGACCTTGTATTTGTTGCATCAACACGACACCTTCATCATCCAATCTTGGGGAACCACAAGCTGATCAAGAGCGAGGTGCTTCGACTTGGTTGATAGCTTGTTGTCTTGAACGGATCCAACGAGTTCTGACCACAACACACTGCCAAAGGTACCGTTGTTGTTGTTGTTGGCATTCCTTCTGGCACTGATCCACTGCTGCCGGGACAAAGGGGAGAGGGAAAAGGGGTTGCTAAAGATAAGACCTTAGTCCACTTGACTATTGATCTGATGTGAGTACACTTTTACTGTTCAAGGAAAATTTTAATTTCCTTGCTAATTTCACTTGTTTAAATTGCTTTTGATTTTTATTTAATTTCTGGAAAATGTATTATTAGGTAATTTTTATTCCCGATCGAAAATCGGGGTGTGACACGCGGCCTACGCGGGTGGCCGGACCGGTGGACCGAGGTCCACCGCGCGGCGCTAGGGCGGGACCGGCCGGTCAGCGACTCGGTCCACGCGGACCGGGCGCACGGAGAAAGGAGGACCGTCGGCGCTCGCGTGGCACCTACATGGCTGCCACGGAGGCCGGCGGAAGGAGGGAGAGCGCTGGCTGGCACTCGCGTGGCACCTACGTGGCGGCCACGGGGGCCGGCCGGGAGAGAGAAAGGGGGACGCCGGGGTCGACGGCGGCGACGGTGGAGGGGCTCGAGCGGCACGGTGCGAGCCCGGAGAAGGGAGGGGAACACACCGGGACGGAGAGGAGAGGGAGAGGAAGTGAGCCGGCGGCTCAGATCCACCGGGGGAAGGCCGACGGCGGCTGGCGAGGACGCGGGATGGCGGCGGCAACGGCGGCGCGAGGAGAGAGCGGGGTGAGGGGCGGCGACCACGGCGGCGCCCGGGGGGGGGTCCTACGGAGCTACCGGTTGCCTAATCTGAGGAAAAATAAAGGGGAGACGAGGGGAGAAAGAAGGAGGTTACCGCGACGGGGAGGCGGCTTGCCGGGGAGGAAGACGATGGCGTGGAGGCGGCTCGCGGATCGGCTCCGGGCCGAGGGAGAGGGGGAGGAGGCGCCCGGAGTTCCTTCCGGCGTCCTCGGGTGTGGCGGCGGACGGCACGGACAACGGCGGTAGCGACACGGCGGAGGAGGGGGTGCTTGGCGGTGGAAGGGGGATGGCGGCCGTGTGAGGGGGAAGGGATTTAACGAGGACGCTAGGTCGGTTGGCGGAGAGGCGGTTCGGGCGAGGTCGGTGGAGCGCACGGAGGGGACCGACGCTCTCCGGCGCTAGCGGCCGAAACGGGGCAGCGAGTGACGTCGGCGGCGGTCGAAAAAAGAGAAAAAGGGGGAGGAGAAAAGAGGAGTTGCCCCCTTGCCGAAACGGGAAGGGCACGCGGAGAGAGAGAGAGGAGCGCGCGAGAGGGCGCTGCTCTCCCCTTGGCAGCGCGAGCGCGCTGCGCGGCGGGGCCGGGCGGAGGCAGGCGGCGCAGGGGGGGCAGCCCGNGTAGGGGGGCCCGGGGCCAGGCGGCGCCGTCTGGCCGGTCGGCCACGGCACACGCGGGCGAGGGGACCAGTGGCGGAGGCTGTACACGGGGGCGCTGGCGGGAGACCGTCGAGAGCGAGAGAGGGAAGGGAGAGAATGGGGAGCGTGAGAGCGAGGGTAAGGGATGGGAGAAGGAGAGAGAGAGGGATCTCTCTCTCACCCGCATGTGCGGCGCACGCGCGCGGCGCGGCAGGCCGTGCGGACCGGGTCGGACGAGCGCGGCCCAGCGGGAAGAAAAAGGAGGGTGGGCCGTGTGAGCGGCCTGGGAGGAAAAGAGGGAGCGGGCCGAAGGAGAAGAGAGAGAGGGGGCTGGGCCGGGAGGTGGCCCGAGGGGGAGGGAGGGAAGGAAGTAGGCCGAAAGGGAAACGGCCCGAGGGGGAGGGAGGAGAAACAGACTTTTGCCGAGAGAGAGAAGGAGTTTTAGGGTTCGGATTCGAAATCCGATTTCGCGATTTTCTCCGGGGTTGAGACGAGAGGGGAAACACGAGACCTGGCACACAACAAGACTCAACCAGAGAGCAAAACTTTCGCAAATAGTGTTTTTAGCGATTAGGTTTTCCCGCTAACGCCGCAACAAAACGGGCGTTACAAACCAACCCTCCTAACAAGAATCTCGTCCCCGAGATTTAGCACCTAAGGGAGCAACTCCGGGAACTTGGCATGGAGAAGATCTTCGCGTTCCCAAGTTGCTTCATCCTCTGAGTGGTTGCTCCACTGCACCTTGTAGAACTTGACGGTCTTTCTTCGAGTCTGACGTTCAGCCTCTTCAAGAACTATGATCGGTCTTTCTTTATAGGTTAGGTTCTTCTCCAGTTCAATACTTCCCAAGGGAACCTGTTCCTCTGGAACCCGAAGACATTTTTTCAACTGGGACACATGGAATACATTGTGCACATCTGTCAATCCTTCAGGTAGTTCAAGCTGGTAAGCAACTTCGTCGCTGTCGGTGACATGGGACCGGGGGTATCATGACTAGAGGCTTGAGTGGCCGCAGTCACCCACATGGCCCGACCCCCTCGGGGGGGTCGGGCCCGAGGGTGACGTGGCCACCCCTCCCTCTGTCTCCTCGAGGGGTCGGGCCACTCCCGTTTCGGCCCCGAGGGCCAGGGCGCCCCGACCCCCTGTGATTTTGGCGCCACGTGTGTGGGTCAGGTGAGCACAGCAGGGCTCACCTAACCGCATTTATGGCGGATCAGACGAGCGCGCCACGCCGCATTTAATGCGGCGCAGCGCACGCTTATCCGGTCCGTGACCGGTCGCGTCGAGTGGCCGGTCGCAGACCGGTCAGATCGCGGGTTAGGTGGCGACAGGCGGCCTGCGGCTCGCCTCGCCCCGTCCGGTCAGAATGATGAGAGCCTGCTGGCTCTCGTCCCTAGCCGAAGCCAGCGTGCCAACTCCTGGAGTTGGTACGTCAGCCCCGGTCAGATCCATTCCAGACTTCAGCGCAAGCATGGCAAGGAAGTCGCCCGCCATTTAATGAAGGTTGAAACGGGCGTTCCCCGGATGAGCCGGCTGGCTGAGCAGAGGCATGACGCGGCGTCTGTCAGAGGTCACTTCCGGCAGTAGGACAACCCTATTTGTAAAAGAATGTTTTCTTTCTTAGGCAGCTAGAGGCCCGTGTGGTAACCCCTTGCCATATAAAAGGAGGCCCAGGCCTAGGAGGGAAAAAAAAAGAGGAGAAAAAAAAGAAAGGGGGGGGATCGGATCGGACTCCGGCCGATAGACTCTAGAGGCCGAACTCTCTTTGTATTGTTGGAGACTTCCAGATCCACCAGAACACAGGAGTAGGGTGTTACGCTTCTCAGCGGCCCGAACCTATCTACGTCGCTCGTGTTTTGTGCGTTTCCTCTCTCACTGACGTTCCTCAGATCGAGGGCGAAGAACCTCACATAGCGCCCCCGGCCGAACTGGCAAAGGGAGGCCCGCACGGTCTCCCGGTGAGGAGCTCCACGCTCTGTCATCAGGCGCGCCAGGTAGGGGGCGCGCGTGTCTTTCTAAGTCCTCATCCTCTTTCGTGTGCACGAAGCTTCGCCCGGTCAGCCCAATGGCCAAACGGGCAGTGGCGCACAGCCTCTCTCCGAGCGCTAGCGGTGATGACGGGGAGCAGAACCCGCGCTGTCGGGCTCGCGCCCCGCCGTCCCCCTCTCGCCGAAGTCTTGGGCGGGGGAAGGCGCTCGAGGAGGTCGAAGGATCCGCGACCTCGCCGCTCGCGGGCGACGGGGGAGGACGGCGAGGCGGGGCGCGTCGCCGCCTCGTCTACGGCGACGGCGGCACGCCCCAGGGCGCGCTCCAGGCTGCGGGCGCGCTCCTGCGTCACCCGCCCGTTGTCCCCGATCCAGAGACTCCAGCCCGGCGTTGGCTGGATGACGTGGCCAACTTGGTCATGATGGCGCAGCAGCGCCTAGGCGCCGGCGGGCGGTCCCCCGCCGCCGGGACCTCTGGCGCTGCCACCGCCGGCTCCATGTCGTCGAGGTGGAGGGCACGGCGAACGATGGCCGATACACGCCGTTCGTCCGCCGTTCCCTCGTCAACGCCTCCGACCCAAGAAGATATGCGTGGGGGGCCAGATGCCCGGCTCGATATCGAGCGCCGGCGCGACGCTCGTCGCGCCGCCCACGTAACGGAGGGCGCCTCCTCGTCCGGAGCACCACTTCGGTCCGGTCACGGGGGCCGGCCCCCCGTGTCCCCGGTCGGCGGTGCCGGCTGTCGAGCCTTTGTGGCGAGCCTTCGGAATGTCCGTTGGCCCCCAAGGTTCCGGCCCACCATCACCGAAAAATATGATGGAAGAGTCAACCCCGCTGAGTTTCTCCAGATCTACACGACAAGGATAGAAGCCGCGGGGGGTGACGACAGGGTCATGGCGAATTTCTTCCCCATGGCCCTGAAGGGCCAGGCGCGGGGTTGGTTGATGAACCTGCCACCTGCGTCGGTCCACTCCTGGGAGGATTTGTGCCAGCAGTTCACTACGAACTTCCAGGGCACATAACCGCGCCCAGGCGAAGAAGCGGACTTGCACGCGGTACAGCGGAGGGACGATGAGTCCCTTCACTCGTACATTCAGCGGTTCTGTCAAGTCCGCAACACCATACCATGCATCCCCGCACACGTGGTGATCTACGCGTTCAGGGGGGCATGCGGCACAACCGCATGCTCGAGAAGATCGCCTCCAAGGAGCCCCAGACCACCGCGTAGCTTTTTGAGCTCGCGGACCGTGTGGCTCGCAAGGAGGAGGCCTGGACCTGGAACTCCTCCGGCTCTGGCTTGGCAGCTCTGGCCGCCCCCGGGTCCGCCGCTCGATCTGGGCGACGGGATAGGAGGAAGAAGAAGAGGTCGGCCCTCTCCGACGATGAGGGTCACGTCCTCGCCGTCGAAGGCACCTCGCGGGCCCCCCGAAAGGGGAGGCCTGCGAGCGGCGAAAAGAAGGAGGCCGGCGCTCCTAGCAAGGAGCGCCCGGCCGGCAAGTGGTGCACCGTGCACAACACCTCCCTCCACGACCTCACGGAGTACCGCGCGGTCAAGAGCTTGGCCGAGCGGACGAGGAAGTGGGAGGAGGGGAAGAGGCAGGGGCGCCGTGAGGGCAAGGCCCCGGCGACTCCCACCGGCAACCGGCGAGGCGAGACCGGGCGGAAGGGCCCCGCCAAGGACATCGACAATGGCGACGATGACCTGGGCTTTCAGGAGCCCGAGGCCACCGTCGCCACCGTCGATGGGGGAGCGTGCGCTCCCGCTTCTCGCTGGAGCCTCAAGGCCATGAAGCGCGAGCTTCTCGCCGCGGCCCCTACCCATGAGGCGATGCGGCGGGCGCGGTGGTCGGAGGTTGCCCTCACCTTCGACCAGACCGACCACCCGCCGTGCGTTGCCCGGGGAGGACAGATCGCGATGGTGGTTTCCCCCACCGTCTGCAATGTGAAGTTGGGGCGTGTCCTCGTAGACGGGGGCGCAGCCCTCAACATCCTTTCCCCCGCAGCCTTTGACGCCATCAAGGCCCCGGGGATGGTGCTCCGACCGTCCCAGCCGATCATCGGCGTGACGCCGGGGCACACCTGGCCGCTGGGTCATATCGACCTCCCGGTCACCTTCGGTGGTCCCGCCAACTTCCGCACGGAGCGGGTGGACTTCGATGTGGCGGACCTCAGTCTGCCCTACAACGCGGTCCTGGGGAGGCCCGCGTTGGTGAAGTTCATGGCGGCGGTCCACTACGCCTATCTCCAGATGAAGATGCCGGGCCCTGGTGGCCCCATCACCGTCCATGGCGACCTCAAAGTCGCGCTTGCTTGTATGGAGCAGCGCGCGGACCACCTCGCCGCGGCGTCCAAGCCCGCGGGTGGCGACGAGAGGCTCAGCACCTCCGTCTCGCCCGCCCCGAAGCAGCGGATGGTCACGTGCGACGAGGTCCCGGTCAAGGAGGTTGCCCTGGGCAACGGCCCGTCCAAGACCACACGAATCGGTGGTCTCCTGGACGACAAATAGGAAGACGCGCTCGTCTCCTTCCTGCGGGCAAACGCCGACGTCTTCGCCTGGAGACCGGCAGACATGCCCGGGGTCCCCAGGGAGATGATTGAGCACCGTCTCGCCGTGCGGCCGGGCGCAAGGCCGGTCCGGCAGAAAGTGCGGCGGCAGGCCCCGGAACGCCAAGCCTTCATCCGCGAGGAGGTGGCGCGGCTTCTGGAGGCCGGATTCATCCGTGAGGTCATCCATCCGGAGTGGCTTGCGAACCCGGTCGTCGTCCCCAAGGCGAACGGCAAGCTTCGGATGTGCATCGACTACACCGACCTCAACAAGGCATGTCCTAAGGACCCTTATCCCCTGCCACGCATAGATCAGATTGTCGACTCCACCGCGAGGTGCGACCTTTTGTGTTTTCTAGATGCATACTCTGGTTATCATCAGATTCGCATGACTAGGGAGGATGAGGAGAAAACTGCATTTATTACCCCCATAAGAACTTATTGTTATACGACTATGCCCTTCTGGTTAAGGAATGCAGGTCCTACTTTTCAACATACTACCCGTATTTCTTTGGGTAGTCAGATAGGACGCAACGTTGAGGCCTATGTTGATGACTTGGTTGTGAAGACACGCAGCCAAGAGACCTTGCTCTCGGATTTAGCGGAAACTTTCGAAAGTCTCCGCTCCGCCCGCATAAAGCTGAACCCCGATAAGTGCGTGTTCGGCGTGCCTGCGGGCAAGCTTCTCGGGTTCTTGATCTCTGCCCGAGGCATCGAGGCCAACCCCGAGAAGATACGAGCTATAGAGCGGATGCGCCCCCCCAGCAAGCTTAGGGATGTGCAGTGCGTCATCGGCTGCATGGCCGCCTTAAGTCGATTCATATCGAGGCTGGGAGAGAAGGCGCTACCCCTATTTAAGCTCCTCAAACGCTCCAGGCCGTTTACCTGGACGGAGGAGGCTGAGCTGGCCCTCACTCAATTGAAGGCGTACCTCAGTTCTCCCCCAGTCCTGGTCGCCCCGGAGCCAGATGAGCCGTTGCTACTCTACCTGGCGGCAACCCCGCAGGTAGTCAGCGCGGCGTTGGTCGTGGAGCGCGACGAGGACAACCCTCGCTCCGCGCGCCCCCACCCTGTGTTGACTCGACCCGGGAGAGAGCAGGGAGGAGAGGCCCCCGAGCCGAATGGCGGCCTAGCCCCCGACGGCCGGAGCTGGCCCTCCGCCTGCTTGTCCGACGGTGCCAGGCGCCCCCGACCCCCAGGATGGCCCCGGGGCCACTGAGGGAAGGCCGCGCCTGTCGCCCTCCGACCCCGAGGTCATCGGCACAGGAGCCGAGTGCGCCCCGCACGGCCTCTCGGACGAAGAGCGCCCTAGAGATGTGGCCCCTAGCGAAGAGGACAGGCCCCGCCGAAAGGTGCAGCGGCCCGTCTACTTCGTTAGCGAGGCCCTCCGGGACGCCAAGACCCGATACCCCCAGGCCCAGAAGATGCTTTACGCAATTCTGATGGCTTCGAGGAAGTTGCGCCATTATTTCCAGGCGCATCGGGTCACGGTGGTTACGTCTTACCCCCTTGGCCAAATCTTGCATAACCGAGAGGGTACTGGACGGGTGGTGAGATGGGCAATCGAACTCTCTGAATTCGATTTGCGCTTTGAACCACGCCACGCGATCAAGAGCCAGGCCCTCGCCGACTTTGTAGCGGAGTGGACCCCGGCTCCCGAGCCTGTCTTCGCCCCCGAGGCCAGCCCGGGCCCCTCGCAGTTGCCTCACACCGCCTACTGGGTGATGCAGTTCGACGGCTCCCTGTCTCTTCAGGGCGCCGGTGCGGGGGTCACTTTGACCTCGCCGAGCGGAGACGTCCTCAGATATTTGGTCCGCCTCAACTTTCGGGCGACCAACAATGTGGCGGAGTACGAGGGACTCCTTGCGGGACTCAGAGTGGCGGCTGGACTGGGGATCCGCCGCCTCCTGGTGTTAGGCGACTCCCAGTTGGTCGTTAACCAGGTCTGTAAGGAGTACCGGTGCTCTCACCCGCAGATGGACGCCTACGTCCGCCAGGTGCGGCGGATGGAGCGCCATTTCGACGGGATAGAGCTCCGGCATGTGCCCAGGCGGGATAACGCGGTCGCCGACGAACTCTCAAGGCTCGCTTCCTCGCGAGCCCAGACCCCACCGGGCGCCTTTGAAGAAAGGCTTGCCCAGCCGTCGACGCGACCCGACCCCCTAGGGGAGACGGACGCGCCTGAACGGCCCCCGTGGCCCGTCAGAGTACAGGCCTCGAGACCCGAGGGGAGCGCTCCCAGCTCCCCTAGATTGATTGCTTGGATCACTGAGATCTAGGTGTACCTCACAGATAAGACTCTACCCGAGGACCGCGAAGGGAGTGAGCGCGTCCGTCGCATCTCCAAGCGCTACGTGCTGGTGGAAGGGACCCTCTATCGGCGCGGGGCTAACAGAGTCCTCTTGAAGTGCATTCCTTGGGAACAAGGCGTCGAGCTTCTCGCCGATGTCCATGAAGGCGAGTGCGGAGCCCACTCCGCCTCGCGCACCTTGGTTGGCAAGGCCTTTCGCTAGGGTTTCTATTGGCCGACGGCTCTCAACGATGCGGTCGACCTGGTCCGGCGGTGCAGGGCGTGCCAGTTCCACGCCAAGCAAACGCATCAGCCGGCCCAGGCCCTGCAAACCATACCTCTTTCGTGGCCGTTTGCTGTCTGGGGGCTCGATATCCTGGGTCCGTTCAGGCGGGCCCCGGGCGGGTTCGAGTATCTGTATGTCGCTGTCGACAAGTTCACTAAGTGGCTCGAGGCTTATCCGGTCATCAAGATCGATAAGCACTCGGCGCTAAAATTCATCAAGGGCATCACTGCTCGGTTCGGGGTGCCTAACCGTATCATTACGGATAACGGCACCCAGTTCACTAGTGAGCTCTTCGGCGACTACTGCGAAGACATGGGCATCAAGCTCTGCTTCGCCTCACCCGCCCACCCCAGAAGCAACGGCCAGGTGGAGCGCGCCAATGCGGAAATCCTCAAGGGCCTCAAAACCAAGACCTTCAACATCCTCAAGAAGCACGGCGGCTCGTGGATCGAGGAGCTGCCAGCGGTGCTCTGGGCGAACCGAACCACGCCAAGCCGAGCAACCGGGGAAACGCCTTTCTTCCTCGTCTACGGCGCGGAGGCGGTCCTCCCATCTGAGCTCACCCTGAGGTCCCCTCGGGCCACCATGTATTGCGAGGCTGGTCAAGATCAGCTTCGCCGAGACGACCTCGACTACCTAGAAGAGCGAAGGCGGTGCGCGGCCCTCCGAGCCGCGCGCTACCAACAGAGCCTGCAGCGCTACCATCAGCGCCACGTCCGGGCCCGATCACTCTGCGTTGACGACCTCGTCCTACACCGCGTCCAAACGCGCGCTGGACTGAGCAAACTCTCACCAATGTGGGAGGGTCCGTATCGAGTGATCGGCGTCCCCCAGCCGGGCTCGGTTCGGTTGGCCACGGGCGACGGCACAGAGCTGCCTAACCCGTGGAACATCGAACATCTTCGTCGTTTCTACCCCTGATGGGGGTTGGGTGTCATGTCTCGGGCTCGGGCCAACCCCGCACCCCCCTCGGGCGTGCAGGATTGGCCGGGAGCTCCCACATGCATATACTTGTCTATTTCCTTTTCAGCATTTCAGTAAAGAAGCTTTTTCGATTTCCTGAGGACTGTGTCTGTGCTGTCGTTTCCTTTTGAAGAATTTTGGCTTGAATTAGTACGCTCGTGCTCGACCCTGCCCTCGGTGGCCCGGGCCGTCTAAAACCGCCAAATGGGGCCCAGAACCGAGCCGTGCCCCGGGGCGCGGTGAACTCCGGAGGGGAATCGGCAAAGGCCCACAATCGGGTCCCCCTAACCCTCGGTCACCGCGCTCCCGGTCTGGCCAGTCTCGACACGCGGATCTCCCCAGGCACTAGCTCCGACCCGCGCCGTTTGAGGCTGGGACCTGGGCACGAGCCCTTGTTCAAGCCAAGACACAGAACGACCGCGGCACAGACCATCCTCAACTCATACGCACAACAAACATAACTGACATAGAAATTTCAACCTTGTTTGATTGCAGATTAAACCAGCCTATACAAGAAGGGGGCTCGAAGGCCTCAGAAGAAGAAGGAAAAATCATTAGGGTTGGCGGGGGCCCGGAAGTTCACTCCGACGCGCCCGGGTCGCCGGCCTCGCCGTCGCTACCACCTGCACCATCGTCGCCGTCCTCCTCGTCGGAGTCGAGGGCGAAAATGAGCCGAGGGGCCGTCCCCTCGAAGATGTGGACGATGTGGTCGACGGCGTCCCGGACCTGTGCGCGCGCGCCGTCTTCGGTTCCGGGAGGGAACTCTTCCAGCGCTGCCCACGGCGAGAAGTCGGGGTCCCTGGCCTGGTAGCTCGCCAGTACGAGCTCCACCGCCCCCCGGGCGAGGTCCCTCGAGGATGACTTGATCGTCTCCTCGAGCTCCTCGGGGAGCCTTTCGAGGGCCCCGGCCATCTCCGAGAGGCGCTGGGCGAGGCCCCCCTGGTTGGCGGCGTACTTCGCGTACCGCCCGCCCCAGATGCCCGCCTGCTGCCCGGCGCGGTCTAGGCGGGAGACAGCGTCCCGAAGCATGCCGGGCCCTACCTCGCTCGCCAAGCGGAGGGCCTCGACCTCCCCGGCGGACGAGTCCAGGGCGCCCTGCAGCTCGGCAACGGTGTGCTCGGCGGCTGCGAGGCGGGCGGCTAGGTCGCCGTGGCCCGCGGCCGCCCCGCCGCTGTGCGCTCTCGCGTCCAGCTCCTTCGCCCGCGCCTCGAGCTCAGCGGCCCGTTGCTCCAGTGCGGCCCTCTCGGCGCGGGCGCTCTCCAGATTACGGCGCCCCTGCTCCTCTCGCGCCCCCTCGCGGAGGAACAGGCTGTCCGCTAGCCGTCGAGCAGCGGCCTCCACCTCCTCGAGAGCTCGCCCCTGCTCGGCGAGTGCGTCTTCGCGGAGGCGAAGTGCGGACTCCTCTTCGGCGGAGGCGGCCTCGTGCACCGCCAGCGTTGCCTCCCGGGAGGCGACGGCGGCCTCGCGGTCCGCCAGGGCGGCCTCCTCCGCGTCCAGGGCGCGGGCGCGCTCCTCCAGCGCCGTGACGCGGGCCTCAAGGGCCTCCTCGCGCTGGCGGGACGCCGCCTCGTTCTCCGCCGCCTGCCGTTCCTGGGCAGCGGTGGCGTCGAGAACTCCCCGGGCGGCGTCGTGCTTCTCCTCTAGCTCCGCCGCCCGGCTCCCGTATTGGAGGCGGAGGTCGTCCCGCGCCTCGTCGAGCTCGGCGGTGGCGATGAGGGCGGTCTCCCGCTCCTCCTCCACCTCCCTGGCGATCTCCGCCAGGTTCCTGCGACGGGCCTCGAGCTGCGAGGCGTGCCGGCGGTGTGCCTTGCGGCCCGCCTCCACCATGGCCTCCACCGAGCGCCGCCCCTCCTCGACGCGCGCCCACGCCGCGTCTAGTTCCGCCTGCAGGGCCTCCATCTGGGCACTTAACCCGTCCAGCACCGTGCTGTTCGCGGCGGCCAGGGCCTGCAGGAGGGGTTCCGCGCTCAGCGGGGCAGCGGAAGGCAGAGGGGAGGGCCGCCTCGGTGTGGGTGCCGCGCGGCTCGGCCCGCCGATCGACGTGCCGGACTCGGGGACGACCCCCGAAGCCGGCTCGTTCCGAGCGTCGCTCGGGGCGTCGGGCCCGAGGGGCGCACCTGCGGCCTCGTCGTGGGTGGCCTCGGAAGTCGTCGTCGCCTCGGGCAGAGTCGGGTCGGGGACTTGGCAGGCTGCCTGGCGTGCGCGCGCCGCCTCTGCCTCCCGGGCGGTCTCCCCGGCCCGGCGGATTCTGGCCTCCTCCCGAGCGGCCTCCTCGGCCTGGCGAACCCGGGCGGCCTCCTGGGCAGCCTCCTCGGCTTCCCTGAGGCGGTCCGCGGCCTCCCGCCAGTCAGCCTCCCGTCTCCGGGCCTCCGCGGTCGCCGTCTCCTCGGCCTCGGACCGGCCGGACTCTGGAATGGCGTGGGGGGCGCGACGGGATCTTGCTGAGGCAGAAGAAAAACCAGAGACAAAAAAGCGGGTGAGTGAAAACTCGCCTTGGGAGATGGGAGTTTGAATACGGCCGCAGTGGGTGCGGGGACGAACCTGCGGGGTGGTCGGCTGAACGACCACCTCGGGAACGCGATGAGGCTCCCCCGGCACGGCTCGGTCTCCCCCATTTTGCGGAGCCGTTTCTTCTTTCGCTCCCCCTCGGGCTGCGGTGTCGGCATGGCACCCTCTGGGCGCCTACTGCTGGCACGCACCGCCCCGCCCCCTCGGGGAGGAGATGGAGGAGGAGTACCCTCCTGCTTCCTCTTCCCCTTGGCGCCGGCAGGGCGGCTGCCCCTCGGGCCCCCGTCGCGGGACCCAGAAGCACGGCCCCCTCCCGGGGTAGATTGTTCCTCCCTTCGGCTCCCGCCCGCGCCATCGTGGCCTCGAGGGGCCCGCTCCCCCGACGCCCCGACCACCTGCATGATGGCCAGGATGTTGGCGCGCTCTGGGTCGCAGCAGAGGGGGAGGACCCCTTGGGGGATGAGGGATGCCTCCACGGAGCTGAGATTCAGCACCCGTTGGACCACCATCCTGAAGTCCTCAGGGTCCCAGTCCCATTCGCGCCCCTGGTGGGTCCTCAGGTGGTCCTCGGGCCCGGTGTACTCCCAGGCGCCCCGGGCGCGCCACTGGAGCGGCGCGATCCGGCGGCGGAGGTAGTCGCCGAACACCATGGCCCCCGTAAGCCCCTGGGATCGCAGACCCGCCAGGCGATCAAGAACGGCGTCGTAGCCGTCCCCCAGATCTACCGTCGCCAGCCAGCTGGAGGCCTGCACCGGGGGCTGGCTCGAAAGTCAGAGGCACGCTTCGCCGGCGAGGGGGGTGTAGAACCAATCGCTCTTCCAGTCGTCCCACTTCTTGCGGAGGACGCAGGGAATGTAGTGGTTCAGCACCTGCCCCCGCGGCTGGAAGTAGCAGCCACCGACTACCGTCGGTGGCGACACCGGCTGCACGGTGAAGAACCACCGAAATAGCCGGAGAGATGGGCGCACCCCGATAAACATCTCGCACAGGTGCGCGAAGATGGCCAACGTCATTATCGCGTTGGGGGTGAGGTGCGCCATCTGGAGATCGTAGAACTCCAGAATATTCATGAAGAAAGTAGAGAATGGCGGGACCAGCCCCGCCCTTGCGAAAGAAAGGAAGAAAACGGACCGCCCCGGGTAGTGTGGCGCCGGGCGTCCCTCGCCCAGCGCGACCACCTCCCGGCCGGTGGCAGATTCCGGCATGAACCGGCGTGGCAGCCCGGCTTGCCTCTCGCTCGTGATGCGGGAAGGCGGCAGCACGCTACCGTCGAGCGGTGCGGAGCCCCGTGCCATGGCGCCGGCGGAGGGGGAGCTTGAGAGCGAGCGCGTGCGGCAAGGGTAGGGCACAAGAAACGAAGAGTTGGGGCACAAGTGGCGGAGGCAAAGGAAAGAGTGGCGAGAGGAAGGAAACGAATCCCTTCCTCGGCGTCTTTATGCCCTTGCCAACGTCATGCCTGGCTCCTCGCTTCCCGTGCCCACTACCTTGCCCCCTCGTTTCTCGCGCCCACGCCTCCACTAACCCCACTCGCCCGTTTGCGGCGCACGCGGCAGACGTGCGGCCATGGCAATTGAGATAGGGCAGATCGTGGGCGCATTAATTACGCTCGCCAACCGCGAAAAGCACCATCATCATATCCCCAGGCGAAACGAACCGGCTCGTCCCGATTCGCGCGTCGCTCGAGTAATGTAGGGTGTGTTTGGTTGCTCGCATCCTTTTAGCCTGGCTCATCTTTCTTATCCAGGCTGAGTCTAGCCTGGTTAAAGAGATACACGTACAGCTGTTTGGTTGTTTGCATTGACTTAGTCTGTGTAGCATGAGATTCTATTTGGTTGTTTGCATGAGAGATATGGCTTAGAAGAGATTTTGTTTGGTTGGTTGCATGGATAGTAGGGATAGGTATCTCTTTTTCTAAAGGGTGAGATTACCACCTATAACTCATGGACTATCATTTATACAAGCTAAAGTTTAACTCAAGATGTAAATTGTAAGTACTAAACTTTGATTTTATCTTCTATATTTATAATTGATATTGAAGTTACTGGCCAAAATTATTTTAAGAATCGTCAAATGAGCAGGATATATACACCAGCACATCTGCACGGCACAAAGTTATAAAATGAGTGAAATAATTAGCAATGCATACAGCAAACATCATTATTCCCGTATTTCATGGTCACGGTTAAGGGTCAGTGAAAAAAGAAAAGGAACAAAAATACAGAAAAGAAATGGAGAGGAGAGGAGCTTCGCTGATGTCGCTAGGCCTGCCGCTCAACCGAAGCCCCGACCTGTTGTTCATCGTCGTGTGCGTGCTGTTGTTCCTCGCTGTTGTTGCAACAAGATCCGGTGACCATGGCCCATGAGCCCGAGGTTGCCTGATCTGACGGCCTCCAGCTTGTGGCCGTCGGGTCCAGTGGTATTTTGGCTGATGAACAAAGGGAAGAGCAGCAGCCACGATGGGGAATCCGTGACCAGCGAGGAGGAATCCGGCGGCTGGCAAGGTTGGAGGCGGTGGCGCAGAGAGGGTGTGAGCCCCCGGTTTTGTATACCGAGAACCCCATGTGTATTACAATACCATTCCCTGGATCAGTAGATGGTACACACATGGCACAGTTGTATATCTCAAGCTGACATCGTCATACAGGTCTTACAATATATTAATAATACAAGGGTAGCCCAAATGGAACCCGAATAGACCAAGCATGGTCGACAGCAACACAAAATACCAAAACAACTAAATGAAGTAGCGGGAGCGAAGCAGCGGCGGTCCATCTTATCCCACACGCATCGACTGGTGAACCTAGGTCCCTATTCCACCGTCCTCGGTAACTCCTTGCCAGCATAGCACATGTACAGGTCGACACCAACACCTTTCTAAAAGATGTAAATAAGCAAGAGTGAGTACCAACCGTACTCAGCAAGCCACCACTACAGAATGCATATAATGTTCATAGGGGTTCAAGGATGGCTTGGTTTATTTGCATAAAGCTAGTTTTCACAAATTATTTCACAAACCTATCCCACAACAGTTTTAACTGAAAACCACGTTAAGTTGAAGTTATCATTAACCTGCGAGGGTTCATCCACCTTCCCCAAGCCTCGCTTGGTCCGGTTTACCCTCGCATCCAATTTCCACAATTTTAACCACTATGACCTTTTTGCATATCAGGCAAGGTCACACCTTCCACACCCATCATATTTTAAGCAATATTACAAATTGACGAGGCTAGTCAAGAGTAATACAAGTCCCGGCGCTCATTAACCGCGAGCACGGCTATTCGAATAGTTTAATTTACTCACACTGCAGTGGATGTACGCTTTTAATCCCACACTCCGTGACTCACCCAACACATGAGACTTGTCACGGCCCGGTTTTTCAGTTACCCTCGCATGGCGGCACCCGCTCCAAGGACTATGAATCCCCATTGCACCCCCGGCGCCACATTCCTACCTCGAGCCGGTTGTGAGGGGAGTCCTGGCGCTCCCGAGATTGAAGGTTACATCATACATATATAAAGCTTGACGTCATTAAACCACACACTTCCACATTTCCATACCGATATCCAGAACCTACCATGTCTGGGGTGCCACCCCACGAGAATAACCTAGTCCACCGGGTCTAACCCCACTCAAGAAGTGTGGTCGTACTCGGTTCGTTTCCTGCTTAGCTTCTTGACTCGGTCCTTAACTGACCAGGGTCGGCGGCTTACCGTTCCCAGAACCACCCATATTCTATCCGTGCCGCCCCAGTCGAAATCACTTTTGTTTAATTAAGTTTTTGGGTTTTCACAAAGGTTTTCATGCTGTGGGTGGCGCTTATGTCTCCACCCGATCTCTATCAATCACTCCCATCGAGTGATCAGTGTAACCACATCCACATATCCCACATATGGAGTGTATAACGTCTATGTAAGCAGGGCTAAGCAGTGAGTAAATAATCACGCGTAAAGTAATATACTCAGGTAACAAAGGTGTGTAAATACATAAGGATAAACAATATCAAAGGTAAGGCTTTAAGCAAATGTGGGTACGCGTTTTATAATTAGCATGCAATTTTATTTGCAATCAACACATTTATAAAAATAGGATCAACATGTTCGAGGAAGGGGGCGTAGTGACTTGCCTTGCTCACTTGAGGGTTCGTTAACAATTGGCTCAATTTCCTCCTCGCAGATATACCCTGTCCGGTCGAATAATAACGTCACGAACTACTCGCTAACAAAAAAAAGAGCCAAAAATTCCAAAAAGGAAAATAACCCAACCAGTGCCATTGCGTAGATCTTGATTTTTGAAAGATTTTGACGAAAGTTTCGTTCAACTCTGACTTAAAATGAGGGAGACACGGGTTTGGAGGATTAATGGATTTTCTGAAATACGGAAATGAATTTATTAAATTGGAAAGGAATATTCCCAAGAATATTCCTTGGCTGTGATGTTGAGAGGGACGAATGTTGGACTTCCTTTTGTGAAGGCTTGGGCTTTAGCCCAGAGATGAAGGAGGTCGGGTAGGGACCTTATATAGACTTTTGGATAAGGGCCTGGGTGAGTGGAGGGATATGCATTAGACTTTGGTGAGGAGGGAGGTTGTTGGTGGGCTTTGGCCCGGAGGATGCAATTTAGACTTTTCAGGTCCATTCTTGGGCTTGGCCCGAGGAAAACAAGGGGATGTTTTGTGGACTTATGTGGAGGACTTTATGGTCTTGGCCCAAGGGACAAGAGGGATATATGTAGACTTTTGGATAGATTGCAAGGCCGGTTGGCCCAATGAAGTAGAGGAGCTTTTATAGACTTTTTAGAGAATTTCGTGGGCTTAGGCCGACCACGAGAGGAAGGCAATGTAGACTTTTTGGAAGGCTTTATGGGCTTCGGGCCGACAAAGCAGAGGAAGGCGATATAGACTTTTTCCAAGTCTTCGGTCAATGGGGCCCGCGGGGAGAGAATAAAATATGGGGCCCACTAGTGGGCCTGACACGGTGTGGCGGCGGCGCGTCGGCATGGCGTGGCCGAGGCCCGTGTCCAGGAGGTGGCCGGGCGCAGGCCGACGCGCGGGCGCGGAGGCTCCGGTCGGCGCGGTGACTTGGCCGACGCCCGCGGCAGCGAGGAGGTCGGCTGAGGCAGCTCGGCCTGAACTGGGCCACGGCATTGGCCGGGCGTGACGCGGTACTGCCAGGACAACGTCGGCCGGGGGCTCGACCGAACGACGGATGCATATACATACACACGGCTAGCTAGTTGCATGCATGTGGGTTGCTTGCATGGATGCATATGCATACACACGGTTAGCTAGTTGCATGCATGTGGGTTGCTTGCATGCATGCATATGCATACACACGGTTAGCTAGTTGCATGCATGTGGGTTGCTTGCATGCATGCATATGCATACACACGACTAGCTAGTTGCATGCATGTGGGCTACTTGCATGCATGCATGCACACGTTCGGCCCGCTAGCTATATGGCGTATGCACGGCCGGCTGTGATGCGGCGATCGCTGCGAAGGACGGTCGCGCAAGGAATGGTTACGGTGTCACGTCTCACGACGCCACCGTGCGACGGTAGACGAGAAATGCGGTAAGGAAACGAAAGCAAGAGGAAGGGCAGGAGGGGAGCTCACCTTGCGGCAGCCGGGTAGCGGCGTACCGACCGACGGTCCTCGCACGAACTACGGTCGTCGAGGTACTGCCTGGGGCCGGTCGACCCGCGGATCGTCCTCGCCCACCACGTGTTCGCTCGGCAACAAACGAACACACAGCGTTAAGGAATAAATGTTAGCGGATTAGTGCAAGTTAGGTGTCAGGGGTCAGCGAGTTAGAAGTCAGCGGGTTAGTGAGTTAGAAGTCAGCGGGTTAGTGAGTTAGAAGTCAGCGGGTCAGATGTTAGGGATTAGCCGTTCGATAAGTCAGTCGTTCTCGGGTTCAAATGACGGCGCGGCGGCCTATCCGTCCTCTTGCTCAACTGAGGCCCAGCCGAAACCGGCCGCGGCGGAGCAAGCGGAGAGATGGCGGCGTGTGCGCGGAAGGGTGTGACTGAAGAGAAAGAAAGCCAGGAGGAGGAGAAAAGAGGATGGAAAGGGACGGGTTGCATACTGGCTATGGTTGCCCTTATATAGGCTTCACCGCACGAGCTCGTCTTAAATGGCCATGAAGACAGGGACGGGGCAGTTGCAGCGGCCGCGCGGGTTGGCGCGTATACTGCATAGGCTGTTGCATGCATGCTAGCTTGGGCTCGACTAGCTGCTTGCATGCAGGCATACGCATAGCTAGCTAGTTGCATGGTGCTTGCTCGTGGCTGGCTTGCCTGCATGCACGCGCATGCACAACTAGCTTGCTGCATGGCTCGCGGCGGTGCGAGGTGGGGCCGGATGCGTATGGAATGGATGGCAAGCTCGCCGGGGAGACAGGAGCGGAAGGCGACAGCCGGTGATGTCGTAGCGGCCTCGTCGTAGCGGCGCGGCGTGCGGCGACGTCGTCGCCGAAAACAGTATGGGGGGAAGAATTAGACTTTATTTTTACTACCAACCTAATAGGAATGAAAGGGCTCGGGGAGGCAACATGGACTTTCCCAGAAAAAGCCCAGCAGGAAGGCCACGGTAGAGGGAGTGGAAATGAACTTGTTTTGCGGAATGGGTTGGGCTAACAGAGGGAAATGTGGCCCAAAGAAATAGGATGTTCGAATATTTTCTTTGGGATATGAAATTTGGAAATTTGAAGGGGGTTTGAGATAGAATTTGTACAGAGGACAACCTTTTCGGTAAAAGGATTTAATCGAGATCTTTTGGCACAGATTCTAGACACACACAAATAAACAATAAACAAGCAAACTAAAATTATGCCTGAGGACTAGACTTTGTCTGAGGAGGTCATATCCTGAAAATAGCCTATTAGGAATTTATATTTCGCAATTAAGGTTTCTAGTAAATATTTTACCAATAGACATTATTTTGCAAATAATTTCCAAAAGCTTATCACTCTATATAAAGGTGCATAGAAAATAATCAAAGCTATTTCTTTAGTGGAACAATATTTGTTTTAATAAACTATCCCTTAATGGGTTTTATCCAAAATGGTGATACATTTAGATATATAGCTTTATTTATAAAGTAAATATGCTCAAGGGTTTTTGTTTTTCGAAAATAATTGGCATATGCAAATCATAGCTCCTTGAATAAATAATATTTGAAATCAAATATCGACGTATCCTCAGACGTTCGTCTATTAGCCCACGTGTAAACGAAAAACGACAGATCGAATTGAGTTAGTTCAGGCATGAATGTATTTTGAAAAAGATTTTTGGTTATTCTGAATTTTTAATTCCGTATTCCAAAGTCGAAATATTCAGGATGTTACAAACCTACCCCCCTTAAAATAATCTCGTCCCCGAGATTACTTAGGGGTTAGAAAAAGAGAGGGATGGTTGCACTCCGGGAGACTTCTGAAGAAACACAGAGGCTGAGGTACCATGAATTTTCCAAATTATACAGGTTCGGTGCTGGGCTGGTGAAGAACATCCTGGTTCACTGTCCTGACCATTTTAAACTCCTTTTTCACGCGGATAAGCTTGCACTTTTTCTGGGGACAGGCGTCGGTACCTTTATCTTTTTTTTTTTGTGATTCATATGCATGCGCATGTGGCAGTGGTTGTAGCGCGCAACGACTGGTTGTCGCAGTGGTACCTTGTGTACTCTGCGAGGTTCATAGCCATTAACCGGGGCATCCAAATATTCAACGGCTCGTTTCGAAATACACCGGTCTATCCAAAATTTCCAATCGCCCTGTACACTTGGGTAGTTGCTTTGCCAGGCGTGCAACTTTTGATAAAAAGGGGAAGAGAGAGGGGGCTGCTTTACGCCTCTTTGCGCGGTAGCCCCGAGCGGAGTGTGAGTGGAGGGTGGTGTAGCTCAACTAAGGGAGGAGATGGAGCGGCGGCTCGGCGGTGGAAGCGACCTGGATGGCGGCGAGCGCGGCGCTAGCTACCACGGTGCCGGTGGCGGCGCGGAGCGAGGCGCTGCGGCGCAAGGTGCTCCGAGCGGGGGCGTTGCGGCCAGGGGTGAGCTACGCCGGCGGTCGGGGTCGGCGACTGCTGCGGTTGAGTCGCAGCGGCGTGCTTCTTCTCCGGCGCAGGCGGCAAGCGACGCCATTGGGGGCGGGGCTGCTGTGATGATGGCGCGGGGACATCCCAATCGAAGAGGGACCTTCTTGTCGTGGGTGTGCATTGCCTTGTACTGGGTGTGGGTATGGTCCGGCCTACGGTTTGTTAGCGCAACTATTTGCGCCACTTTATCTTGGTTGGTGCGTCCAGTGGTCATCCTTTGGGGGTGGTGGCGCGTGCTTGTTGCGGACGAGTATGCCGACCACCTATGTGAGGCGGTGTTCCTCCTCATAGTGTTGGCGCCCATCGTCTTCATTTCCGTTCTGAAGGCGATGTTAGAGTAGGTAGTTGACGACATGGTTGCCAAACCTTGGCATGTATCCCCTATGTATCGATCTTCATAGTCCATCTCTTTAATCTTTGGCCTTTCGTGTCATTAGTATGGTTGTCTCTAGTTTGTACTTGTGCCTGACTTGGCTTATCCGTTGATGAGGCTTGATTACTAACGGCATTGTGGGTTTTCCGAACAGGTTCATGCCTGTTTTAACTTTGGGTATCTAGGGGTTGCTTTCTCATTAGACGAGATTATCGTTCAATCTTGAAATAGTTCAATCCGTCGGATGGCTTTCTATGGAAAGGGCAGGTCAGCCTAAGTGTGGACACAGACGACCCTTTCTGAACAATGGATTCATGGCAGGCAAAAGGTTGTGTTACCCTTCATCCAATTTCTCCTTTGAACGAGATAAAAGGGGAATACATCCTTAGTGAGGAAAAGGGAGAGTTGCTACTACTGGATAAGACATTTCCCAACAAGGGTCTACACACATAGCTTGCTCATGGTGACGGTGGAGGCGAGAGTGGATCGAACTCCAGCGGAGGCTTCCTGCGAATCCTGGTCAACTTGTGGCCTTGGATGCGGCGAACTATCTCAGATGCTTGCAAGAGTTGTATGGTAGTGCACTCCAGAGATAAGCGCTGGTAGCGGGCTTCTAGATCGGCATACCGATCTCGAAGTTCATCCAGTTCTTCGAGGGCCTGCTCATAGGCGTTCTCAGTGGTGCAGGCTAGCTTGGAGAGGAGAGTGCACCTGCTCCCTTCGAGTTGTCCAGTCGAGCGGAGGCGGCACCGGTTGTCGTCTTCTTCGCGATAGGGGTGGAGACCAAAGCTGTCGGCTACACCCAAGGGGACGCAAATCTTGCAAAGCCGTAGGAGGGCCTCACGAAACACATCCTTGATGGCAGCTTCAGAGGTGATTCGAGGATGGCGAGTCTGGAAAGCGACCACTTCATCTCCTTGGAAGTGGAGGAAGACTTTCACCTTCCAGCTCTTCTGGGATCCCTGGACGATTTGCTCGCCACAGTAGACGGGCTCCTCAAAGAAATCGAGTTGCCGGAGTAGGTGGCCTAGTTGTTCGGCATACCCGTTAGGGTTTTCCATGGCATGCCCCTCCATGGTTACGGGTGGGTTTTCCATGGGCTTGGGTTTCTGGCTAGCTTAGACCAAAAGAAGGGTGCCCTTTATCGTGGTTGCTTGGGGTTCCTTTTGTAGGCACCATCTTTCGGTGGCTCCTGTTATGGGGTCAGCATCTCCAGTGTTTGTGCTTCTCACGGTAAGTCCTGTTCCACTTACTGGTGGTGGACAGTATCTTGTCATGTATTCCCGAGGACTGGTGGTCATGGTTCTTGTCAGCCTTGGTTTGACGGGTCTTAAGGCGATTACATGCCCATAAAACTGGATTATCTTATGGCTGGGCATTTTGCTGCAGAGTCAGTCCTTAGAGTGTCCAATGAAATTTTCTTGTTCTTCCTGTCATGGGCATGGCTACTTCGGGTCCTTAATGAGTCGTCTGGGGCCGCTTGTTGATGAGGGCTTGAATACTGATTTTATTATTAGTTCATCGCCGTACTTACATCGCTTCCTGCTCGGGTAACGGGGGTCGCTTCTTTCTGTTAGGTGTGCTTATTAACCAAAACTTGGAATAACCCATACTGACAACAATGGGCTTCCCAGAGGAAGGCATGATGATCTAGCTACGAACAAAATGTTCAGCTGCAAACCATGAACTTATGACGGACCAACGGTTTCATTCCATTCATAACAGGATACAGGGGTACAACTCCAGGGGTAGGGTACAATTCAAGGGAAAGGGAAAAGGAACTACTACGCTTAACAGTGCAAAGCCTAATAGAGGTTTGCACACCTAACGGTACTCATGGCGATGGCGCAGGGGAGACTAGATCCATCCCTAGGGGGGACTTCTCGCGTTTCCTGCTCATCTCACCGGCTTTCATCATACTGGCCGCCACATTCGCCTGTGCAAGCAGTGCAGAGGTGTTCCTGTGGGTCAGCCGCTGGTAACGGGCTTCCAGGTCTGTGTACTGGTCTCGAAGCTCGTCCAGCTCCTCGAGTGCCTGCTCATAGGCATTCTCGACAGTGCAGGCTAACTCGGAGAGGAGAGCGCACCGGGTTCCTTGGTCCTGTCTGGTCACGCGGAGGTGGTACCGGTTGTCTTCTTCGGTGCGGAATGGGTGCAAGCCATAGTCATTGACTATACCCAAAGGGGCGGAGATCTTGCAAAACCGATAGAGGGTTTCACGAAGCACATCCTGGAAGGCAGCTTCAGGGGTGATCCGGGGATGACGTGTCTGGAAGGAGATCGCCGTTCCTTCTCCTTCTCCCTGAAAGGAAAGAAAGATCTTCACCTTCCAGTACTTCCGGGATCCTCGGACGATCTGCTCACTATGGTAGATGGGTTCAGTGAAACCACCTAGCTGCCGAAGTATGCACTCCAGCTGTTTGGCATATGCATTGGGGTTGTCCTGAGGTGGACAATCTGTGGTTACCATGGGGTCACTGTGAGGGGGGTTCTCTGTGGTTGCCATGGGGTTGTTCTGAGGGAGACTCCCTGTGGTTACCATGGGGTCTGCCATGGGGCTAGGGGTTTTTTTTTTCTGGCTAGCTTGGTTCAAAAGAAGGGAGAGGAGTGATGCATTTCCTTGGGGTAGCCTGGGGCTCCCTTTATAGGCATCGACCACTGGGCTACTGTGATGGGGTCAACAACTCCAGTGCTCGTGTGTCCCGGTGTGGCCTGTTCCAATTATTGGCGACGAGCAGTATGCTATTGTGGATCCTGTCAATCGAGGCTCCTGTTGTGTTCCTGTGGGTACTGTTGAAATATGGCGATTCCCGGGTCTTCCGGAGTCCTTGGTCGGTACTGTTTGGGTCGCCGTCCTTGTGGTCGAAGCTTTCGGCTGAGGTCGCACTCCTATCTTCGTAGGTTGCCGAATTCCCAAGTGGTTTTGTTGTGGTCGGCTTACTGTGGCTGTACCGGGTGGGGTCTTAACTTAACACTTGTCGATCCTAATTGTACTCATGTTGGTAATCATCCTTCATCCTGACAACACCGGTATTTGGAAGATTAGGGAGGCATGAGAAAGTCCATCGGGAAGAAAGAAATAGAGTTTTCTAAGAAAGGGCTGCTTAATGGGAAGTTTTAATTGTTCGGGTGATGTGTATCATATACTTGGTGAGCACACAAGGGAGGGGGGGTGAGTAGTTAACTGCTTAAGAGCTACTACACAACAAGAAAATCAATGCACAAAACGATGGGTTGCCACCCCATACTGCAATAACTCACAATAGGAGGTGGCTTATGCACAATACAACGTCTACGACACACATCTAAGGGTATTTAGTCAGATCGGTTAGTGGTTCATGAGGTCCTAATAAACCAGCTATCTCTTCATCCTTAATCCTTATAGTCTGTATAGGAGTATTTGAAATTAGAGTGGTGAGTAGGGGTTGGATATAAATGAATTTTCAAAATTACTCGAGAAAGAGGAGTAGTAAGAACCCATGGCTTTATCAAAATAGTTTTTGCAAATATATAGCTTGAGGGTAATAGGCTGCACTAAACCAGTCCTAGGTTTTAACGGTGGTTACAAGGGTCCTTAGGTCCTGCAGTCGTCTTGCTCTGATACCAACCCTGTGAGCCCCCGGTTTTGTATACCGGGAACCCCATGTGTATTACAATACCATTCCCTGGATCAGTAGATGGTACACACATGGCACAGTTGTATATCTCAAGCTGACATCGTCTTACAGGTCTTACAATATATTAATAATACAAGGGTAGCCCAAATGGAACCCGAATAGACCAAGCATGGTCGACAGCAACACAAAATACCAAAACAACTAAATGAAGTAGCGGAAGCGAAGCAGCGGCGGTCCATCTTATCCCACACGCATCGACTGGTGAACCTAGGTCCCTATTCCACCGTCCTCGGTAACTCCTTGCCAGCATAGCACATGTACAGGTCGACACCAACACCTTTCTAAAAGATGTAAATAAGCAAGAGTGAGTACCAACCGTACTCAGCAAGCCACCACTACAGAATGCATATAATGTTCATAGGGGTTCAAGGATGGCTTGGTTTATTTGCATAAAGCTAGTTTTCACAAATTATTTCACAAACCTATCCCACAACAGTTTTAACTGAAAACCACGTTAAGTTGAAGTTATCATTAACCTGCGAGGGTTCATCCACCTTCCCCAAGCCTCGCTTGGTCCGGTTTACCCTCGCATCCAATTTCCACAATTTTAACCACTATGACCTTTTTGCATATCAGGCAAGGTCACACCTTCCACACCCATCATATTTTAAGCAATATTACAAATTGACGAGGCTAGTCAAGAGTAATACAAGTCCCGGCGCTCATTAACCGCGAGCACGGCTATTCGAATAGTTTAATTTACTCACACTGCAGTGGATGTACGCTTTTAATCCCACACTCCGTGACTCACCCAACACATGAGACTTGTCACGGCCCGGTTTTTCAGTTACCCTCGCATGGCGGCACCCGCTCCAAGGACTATGAATCCCCATTGCACCCCCGGCGCCACATTCCTACCTCGAGCCGGTTGTGAGGGGAGTCCTGGCGCTCCCGAGATTGAAGGTTACATCATACATATATAAAGCTTGACGTCATTAAACCACACACTTCCACATTTCCATACCGATATCCAGAACCTACCATGTCTGGGGTGCCACCCCACGAGAATAACCTAGTCCACCGGGTCTAACCCCACTCAAGAAGTGTGGTCGTACTCGGTTCGTTTCCTGCTTAGCTTCTTGACTCGGTCCTTAACTGACCAGGGTCGGCGGCTTACCGTTCCCAGAACCACCCATATTCTATCCGTGCCGCCCCAGTCGAAATCACTTTTGTTTAATTAAGTTTTTGGGTTTTCACAAAGGTTTTCATGCTGTGGGTGGCGCTTATGTCTCCACCCGATCTCTATCAATCACTCCCATCGAGTGATCAGTGTAACCACATCCACATATCCCACATATGGAGTGTATAACGTCTATGTAAGCAGGGCTAAGCAGTGAGTAAATAATCACGCGTAAAGTAATATACTCAGGTAACAAAGGTGTGTAAATACATAAGGATAAACAATATCAAAGGTAAGGCTTTAAGCAAATGTGGGTACGCGTTTTATAATTAGCATGCAATTTTATTTGCAATCAACACATTTATAAAAATAGGATCAACATGTTCGAGGAAGGGGGCGTAGTGACTTGCCTTGCTCACTTGAGGGTTCGTTAACAATTGGCTCAATTTCCTCCTCGCAGATATACCCTGTCCGGTCGAATAATAACGTCACGAACTACTCGCTAACAAAAAAAAGAGCCAAAAATTCCAAAAAGGAAAATAACCCAACCAGTGCCATTGCGTAGATCTTGATTTTTGAAAGATTTTGACGAAAGTTTCGTTCAACTCTGACTTAAAATGAGGGAGACACGGGTTTGGAGGATTAATGGATTTTCTGAAATACGGAAATGAATTTATTAAATTGGAAAGGAATATTCCCAAGAATATTCCTTGGCTGTGATGTTGAGAGGGACGAATGTTGGACTTCCTTTTGTGAAGGCTTGGGCTTTAGCCCAGAGATGAAGGAGGTCGGGTAGGGACCTTATATAGACTTTTGGATAAGGGCCTGGGTGAGTGGAGGGATATGCATTAGACTTTGGTGAGGAGGGAGGTTGTTGGTGGGCTTTGGCCCGGAGGATGCAATTTAGACTTTTCAGGTCCATTCTTGGGCTTGGCCCGAGGAAAACAAGGGGATGTTTTGTGGACTTATGTGGAGGACTTTATGGTCTTGGCCCAAGGGACAAGAGGGATATATGTAGACTTTTGGATAGATTGCAAGGCCGGTTGGCCCAATGAAGTAGAGGAGCTTTTATAGACTTTTTAGAGAATTTCGTGGGCTTAGGCCGACCACGAGAGGAAGGCAATGTAGACTTTTTGGAAGGCTTTATGGGCTTCGGGCCGACAAAGCAGAGGAAGGCGATATAGACTTTTTCCAAGTCTTCGGTCAATGGGGCCCGCGGGGAGAGAATAAAATATGGGGCCCACTAGTGGGCCTGACACGGTGTGGCGGCGGCGCGTCGGCATGGCGTGGCCGAGGCCCGTGTCCAGGAGGTGGCCGGGCGCAGGCCGACGCGCGGGCGCGGAGGCTCCGGTCGGCGCGGTGACTTGGCCGACGCCCGCGGCAGCGAGGAGGTCGGCTGAGGCAGCTCGGCCTGAACTGGGCCACGGCATTGGCCGGGCGTGACGCGGTACTGCCAGGACAACGTCGGCCGGGGGCTCGACCGAACGACGGATGCATATACATACACACGGCTAGCTAGTTGCATGCATGTGGGTTGCTTGCATGGATGCATATGCATACACACGGTTAGCTAGTTGCATGCATGTGGGTTGCTTGCATGCATGCATATGCATACACACGGTTAGCTAGTTGCATGCATGTGGGTTGCTTGCATGCATGCATATGCATACACACGACTAGCTAGTTGCATGCATGTGGGCTACTTGCATGCATGCATGCACACGTTCGGCCCGCTAGCTATATGGCGTATGCACGGCCGGCTGTGATGCGGCGATCGCTGCGAAGGACGGTCGCGCAAGGAATGGTTACGGTGTCACGTCTCACGACGCCACCGTGCCGCGGTAACGACG
The DNA here is from genome assembly GCA_008326285.1 of Oryza officinalis. Lineage (NCBI taxonomy): Eukaryota > Viridiplantae > Streptophyta > Magnoliopsida > Poales > Poaceae > Oryza > Oryza officinalis. The sequence continues at coordinate 43,752,168 of BDMV01000006.1, read as the reverse complement.
GTAGACGAGAAATGCGGTAAGGAAACGAAAGCAAGAGGAAGGGCAGGAGGGGAGCTCACCTTGCGGCAGCCGGGTAGCGGCGTACCGACCGACGGTCCTCGCACGAACTACGGTCGTCGAGGTACTGCCTGGGGCCGGTCGACCCGCGGATCGTCCTCGCCCACCACGTGTTCGCTCGGCAACAAACGAACACACAGCGTTAAGGAATAAATGTTAGCGGATTAGTGCAAGTTAGGTGTCAGGGGTCAGCGAGTTAGAAGTCAGCGGGTTAGTGAGTTAGAAGTCAGCGGGTTAGTGAGTTAGAAGTCAGCGGGTCAGATGTTAGGGATTAGCCGTTCGATAAGTCAGTCGTTCTCGGGTTCAAATGACGGCGCGGCGGCCTATCCGTCCTCTTGCTCAACTGAGGCCCAGCCGAAACCGGCCGCGGCGGAGCAAGCGGAGAGATGGCGGCGTGTGCGCGGAAGGGTGTGACTGAAGAGAAAGTAAGCCAGGAGGAGGAGAAAAGAGGATGGAAAGGGACGGGTTGCATACTGGCTATGGTTGCCCTTATATAGGCTTCACCGCACGAGCTCGTCTTAAATGGCCATGAAGACAGGGACGGGGCAGTTGCAGCGGCCGCGCGGGTTGGCGCGTATACTGCATAGGCTGTTGCATGCATGCTAGCTTGGGCTCGACTAGCTGCTTGCATGCAGGCATACGCATAGCTAGCTAGTTGCATGGTGCTTGCTCGTGGCTGGCTTGCCTGCATGCACGCGCATGCACAACTAGCTTGCTGCATGGTTCGCGGCGGTGCGAGGTGGGGCCGGATGCGTATGGAATGGATGGCAAGCTCGCCGGTGAGACAGGAGCGGAAGGCGACAGCCGGTGATGTCGTAGCGACCTCGTCGTAGCGGCGCGGCGTGCGGCGACGTCGTCGCCGAAAATAGTATGGGGGAAAATTAGACTTTTCTCTTTTCCAACCTAATAGGAATGAAAAGGGCTTGGGGAGGTAACATGGACTTTTTCCAGAAAAAGCCCAGCAACAAGAAGGCCATAGTAGAGGGAGTGGAAATGAACTTGTTTTGCGGAATGGGTTGGGCTAAAAGAGGGAAATGTGGCCCAAAGAAATAGGATGTTCGAATATTTTCTTTGAGATATGAAATTTGGAAATTTGAAGGGGGTTTGAGATAGAATTTGTACAGAGGACAATCTTTTCGGTAAAAGGATTTAATCGAGATCTTTTGGCACAGATTCTAGACGCACACAAGTAAACAATTAACAAGCAAACTAAAATTATGCTTAGGACTAGACTTTGTCTGAGGAGGTCATATCTTTGAAAATAGCCTATTAGGAATTTATATTTCGCAATTAAGGTTTCTAGTAAATACTTTACCAATAGACATTATTTTGCAAATAATTTCCAAAAGCTTATCACTCTATATAAAGGTGCATAGAAAATGATCAAAGCTATTTCTTTAGTGGAACAATATTTGTTTTAATAAACTATCCCTTAATGGGTTTTATCCAAAATGGTGATACATTTAGATATATAGCTTTATTTATAAAGTAAATATGCCCGAGGGTTTTTGTTTTTTCGAAATTAATTGGCATATGCAAATCATAGCTCCTTGAATAAATAATATTTGAAATCAAATATCGACGTATCCTCAGACGTTCGTCTATTAGCCCACATGTAAACGAAAAACGACAGATCGAATTGAGTTAGTTCAGGCATGAATGTATTTTGAAAAAGATTTTTGGTTATTCTGAATTTTTAATTCCGTATTCCAAAGTCAAAATATTCAGGATGTTACAGAGGGGCAGTAGCCAAAACCTCCATCGAACTCCTTCACGCCTCTCTCTATTAGATCTGGCAGTGGCGTCCTCCGTCGAGCCTCTCTCCGCTGGATTCGGTGGCGAGTGGCGACGTGCTCGAGGCTGTCGGTTCTAGCCCGTGAAGTACAGACAAAGGCTGCGGATAAGTCGATGAGGGTCGAGGACCTTGAGGTTGGAGACGATGGCGGCCGGCGACGACGATGGAGACGAGGGTGAAAAGCAGCGAGGAGCGAACGGATGGGGGAGAGAAACAAATGAGAGATGGGGGTGAGCGGATCGACCGACCCCCCTACGTTACCTGCACCAGCTCGTGCGCGCCTGCATCCGCTCGTCCCCTCGCGTTGCACGAGTCGAGCCTGGACGAGGAGCTACGAAGGAATCGAGCGTTCCCCCTCAGCCTGGCTGGGAGGTAGATTTTGCATCAGCGCATCCTGTTTCGCGCGTGCGAGCAGGCAACCAAACACATGGATCACGTCCCGCTGGATGCGAGCCACCCTATATACAAGCAACCAAACACACCCGTAGCGGTCACGAAGAGACCGCTCATTATTATCGGTCGGTTTTCCCTTGCCGATGCGCGCGATTCGCGACCGTTGAGTTTTTGCCCGCCTGTAGGGACCGGTCCCACCTGTCACCGGGCCTAAGGAGTGGCGTCACGCCCGAGCGCTTCCCCCGAGGGGGGCGGTCGCCCTGGCGTAACGCCGGGGGCTACTGTCGGTGACATGGGACCGGGGGTATCATGACTAGAGGCTTGAGTGGCCGCAGTCACCCACGTGGCCCGACCCCCCCGGGGGGGTCGGGCCCGAGGGTGACGTGGCCACCCCTCCCTCTGTCTCCCCGAGGGGTCGGGCCGCTCCCGTTTCGGCCCCGAGGGCCGGGGCGCCCCGACCCCCTGTGATTTTGGCACCACGTGTGTGGGTCAGGTGAGCACAGCAGGGCTCACCTAACCGCATTTATGGCGGATCAGACGAGCGCGCCACGCCGCATTTAATGCGACGCAGCGCACGCTTATCCGGTCCGTGACCGGTCGCGTCGAGTGGCCGGTCGCAGACCGGTCAGATCGCGGGTTAGGTGGCGACAAGCGGCCTGCGGCTCGCCTCGCCCCGTCCCGTCAGAATGATGAGAGCCTCCTGGCTCTCATCCCTAGCTGGAGCCAGTGTGCCAACTCCTGGAGTTGGTACGTCAGCCCCGGTCAGATCCATTCCAGACTTCAGCGCAAGCATGGCAAGGAAGTCGCCCGCCATTTAATGAAGGTTGAAACGAGCGTTCCCCGGATGAGCCGGCTGGCTGAGCAGAGGCGTGACGCGGCGTCTGTCAGAGGTCACTTCCGGCAGTATGACAGCCCTATTTGTAAAAGAATGTTTTCTTTCTTAGGCAGCTAGAGGCCCGTGTGGTAACCCCTTGCCATATAAAAGGAGGCCCAGGCCTAGGAGGGAAAAAAAAAGAGGAGAAAAAAAAGAAAGGGGGGGGATCGGATCGGACTCCGGCCGATAGACTCTAGAGGCCGAACTCTCTTTGTATTGTTGGAGACTTCCAGATCCACCAGAACACAGGAGTAGGGTGTTACGCTTCTCAGCGGCCTGAACCTGTCTACGTCGCCCGTGTTTTGTGTGTTTCCTCTCTCGCTGACGTTCCTCAGATCGAGGGCGAAGAACCTCACCTAGCGTCCCCGGCCGAACTGGCAAAGGGAGGCCCGCACAGTCTCCCGGTGAGGAGCTCCACGTTCCGTCAGCCGCGTCTGGCGGTGATGAGGTAGGGGCCGATATAGCGGGGAGCTAACTTGCCGGACATCCCAAACGTCTTTAGACCACGGAGTGGAGACACTCGCAGGTACACGTGATCTCCTACTACAAACTCAAGATCACGTCTCCGATTATCCGCATAACTTTTCTGTCGGGTCTGAGCTGTCTTCAAACGGTCTCGAATCAGCTTGACTTGCTGTTCGGCTTCCTTCAGTACGTCAGGTCCAAACACCTGCACTTCGCCGACCTCATTCCAACACAACGTGGTGCGACACTTTCGTCCAAACAGGGCTTCATTAGGGGACATTTGGATACTGGATTGGTAGCTGTTGTTGTAGGAGAACTCAGCGTAGGGGAGACAGCGATCCCATGTGCCTTCAAAGTCCAAGGCACATGCTCGAAGCATGTCCTCCAAGATCTGGTTAACTCGTTCTGTCTGGCCATCTGTCTGCGGGTGGTAGGCGGTACTGAAGTTTAAGTTGGTACCCATTGCCTCGTGTAACTGTTGCCAGAACCGTGAGGTAAACTGAGTGCCTCGATCCGACACTATCTTCCTTGGACAACCGTATCGGCAAACCACGTGGGTCATGTATAGGTCTGCCAACTTTTTCCCATCGTAGGTGGTTTTTACTGGTACAAAGTGAGCTGCCTTGGTTAGGCAGTCCACGATTACCCAGATGGAGTCATACCCACTAGGGGTCCTTGGTAAACCGGTAATGAAATCCATACCGATCTCTTCCCATTTCCACTCGGGAATTCGGAGGGGTTGTAACAGGCCGACGGGTTTCTGGTGTTCGGCTTTTACTCTTTGGCAGATGTCACATAAAGCTACATATTCGGCAACATCTCGCTTCATTCCATCCCACCAGAAGTATTCCTTGATGTCTTGGTACATTTTGGTACTTCTGGGATGGATGGAGTAAGCAGACTCATGAGCTTCTCTCAGAATGAGGTCCTTTAATTCCTTTTTGGCCGACACGCAGATGCGAGATCCGAACCAAACCGTATCCTGGTCATCGATGGTAAACCCTTTGAGTCTTTTCTTACGGATCTTATCCTTCATCTCCTTTATGACTTCATCATCCCGTTGTGCTTCTCGACTTTGAGCTTCTAGAGTAGGTTGCACTATGAGACTGGCAAGGTTTCCGGTAGGGACCATGGTCAATTTCAACTTCTCGAATTCACGGCACAGGCCATCCTGGGTCGGCCAAACTAGGGCGGTAGTACAGTAGGTCTTGTGACTTAACGCGTCGGCGACCACATTTGCTTTTCCAGGATGGTAATGTATACCGAGATTATAATCCTTGATTAGTTCCAACCATCTTCTCTGTCTCATGTTCAGTTCGCTCTGAGTAAAGATGTATTTGAGGCTTTTGTGGTCGGTGTAAATCTCACATCTGTTTCCAATCAGGTAATGACGCCATATTTTCAGGGCATGAATCACGGCTGCCAATTCCAGGTCATGTGTAGGATAGTTGACTTCATGGGGCCTGAGTTGCCTTGAAGCGTAGGCTACCACCTTTCGGTCTTGCATTAGGATGCACTTGAGACCTTGTCTCGATGCATCACAGAAGATCTCAAAATCCTTTCTGATGTCTGGTAGGGTGAGAACAGGAGCGGTCGTCAATCTTTTCTTAAGTTCTTGAAAACTACGTTCGCATGCTTCCGACCATTCAAACTTCTTTTCCTTCTTTAGCAGTTCCGTCATTGGTCGGGCCAGTTTGGAGAATCCTTCAATGAACCTCCGGTAGTAACCTGCTAAACCGAGGAAACTACGGATCTCAGACACCGTCTTGGGCGCGTTCCAGGCGAGGACGGTCTCAACCTTACTGGGGTCTACTTCGACACCTTTGGTGGAGATGACGTGGCCAAGGAAGGCTACTTTATCCAACCAGAACTCACACTTCGAGTACTTGGCGAAGAGCTGGTGTTCTCTCAACCTTTCCATCACTTTCCGTAGATGATCTGCATGATCTTGCTCATGCCTTGAGTAAATCAGAATGTCGTCGATGAAGACCACAACGAACTTATCCAGGTAGTCCATGAAAACTTTGTTCATCAAGTTCATGAAAAAGGCCGGAGCATTGGTGAGTCCGAAGGACATCACTGTGAACTCATACAGGCCATACCACATTAAGAAAGCGGTCTTGGGGATGTCTTCTGGTCTGATCTTAAGTTGGTGATACCCAGATCGCAAGTCGATCTTGGAGAATACTCTGGCTCCTTCCAATTGGTCGAACAAATTGTCAATTCGTGGTAGGGGATACTTATTCTTTATGGTCACTTCATTCAGGGCTCTATAGTCTATCACCATTCTCTCAGAGCCATCTTTCTTCTTTACCAGGAGCACAGGGGCTCCCCAAGGGGACGAGTTGGGTCGTACGTAACCCTTGTTCTGAAGTTCTTCGATCTATTTCTTAATTTCTGTCTGTTCGTTGGCGGCCATTCTGTAAGGTCTCTTGGCAATGGGAGCTGTGCCTGGGGCAAGTTCTATGGAGAACTCGATTTCTCGATCCGGTAGCATTCCTGGTAGTTCCTTTGGGAACACATCGGGATACTCATTGACTATAGGTACCATTTCCAAAGGGGTGGCTTGTAGACTATTTAGTGTTGACCGGTTTTTGGAAAGGAGGGGAGTGAAACGCACTTGTCTTCTTCCGGGTCCTTGCAGAGTGATGGTTCTTTCAGCACAATCTATTTGTCCTTTGTGCTTAGCCAACCAATCCATCCCTAGGATGACATCCAGACCTTGGGAGTCTAGGACTATGGGTTTGGCTGCGAAGCTAACCCCTTCTTTCACTAGGTCAACCTTGGGGCATAGTTTATCTGCCCTTATATCCCTTCCAGGGGAATGTATTACCATAGGTACTTGTAAATTTTGTGTTTTCCAACCATTTCTTTTCACAAATGCTTGCGATATGAACGAATGAGAAGCTCCTGAATCAAATAGAACGAGCGCGGGTCTGGAGTTGACAGAGAACATACCCATCACCACGTCGGGGGCCTCTTGGGCGGTTTCAGCTTGAATGTGGTTCACTCGGCCTCGTCCAAAGTTGCTGGAGGCGCGAGAACCTTGTCCACTTGTCTGAGTGACTAGTCGGGATGGAGCAGGTGCTGGGGTCCTGGGGAAGCCAGCGTTGGAGCGTCCGGAGTTAGAGTTTCCCTGGTTGCGAGGGCACTGTCTGGCGTAATGTCCCATTTGTTTGCAAGTGAAGCATTGCACATTCGCCATTCCTGAGGGCGAATTGAAAGAGGTGACACTGTTTCCTGCGGTGTTGCCACTAGGAGCATGCTACTGGGGCGACGGAGTTGGGCGAGGTACCGGCGGACGGGGAGTAAAGCCAGGTTGGCGACTGACTTGATGAGCAGGTTGGTGGTACTGCATGGGGTGTCCAAGTCGAGGGCGAGGAGCTCCACGGAACGGGTGCGCTTGGTGAGTAGACTTGCGCTTCTTGTATTCCTTAGTTGCCTCTTTTCTGGCATCCTCCAGAAGCAGGGCCTTGTTGACCATGTGCTGAAAAGTGGGGAAGTCATGGGCCAGCAACTGAATCCTCAAACCTACTGCGATTCCTTTCAAGAACTTCCTGATCTTTTTCTTATCAAAGTCCACTTCCTCAGGAGCATATCGAGCCAACTTGTTGAAGCGACTTAGGTACTCATTGACACTTCCTGTACCCTGTTTCAAGCGATTAAATTTTTCCTTCTTCATGTCAATGGTGCTTTCGGGCACATGAGCTGCACGGAAGGCTTCGGCAAACTCTGTCCACTCAATGTTGACTGAGTCCGGATGGGCATTACAGTAATTCTCCCACCAGTCGGCTGCAGAGCCTCTCAGTTGGTGTGCAGCGAACAGTCTTCTCTATCGGGGTGCACTGTACTAGGTTGAGCTTTCTCTCGACATCCTTTAACCAATCGTCGGCCTCGACGGGCTCGACGGTATGAGAGAATTCTGGTGGATGGGATCTTAGAATGTCTGTCAGCTTAGACCTGTAGTTGTTATTGTTGAAGGGCACTGGGTGCGGAGCCTGCGGCTGCAAATTCTGCTGGATGCCTGCAATGGCTTGGGCTAAGCCCTGTAAGATCTGAGTCTGAACTGCCATCATATGCTGATAATCTGCCTGAAGCTGGGGAGGCGGGGGTAAGTCCTGTGCACGATTTGCACGGTCTGCTGTAGGATCTGCCCGAGCTGGAGCATCAACCGGTTCATTTCCTGACTCATTTTTCGATTCTGGTTCTTCCCTGTGGGTTTCGTAACCCAAATGAGCTGGAGCACGAGCCATGACAGGGACGGCCAACCATCTAATCTCCCAGAAAGGGGCGGGGTAAGAAGACAGAACAGAACTTAAAAGGGAAGGAGTAAAGTAAACGAGCTTAGAAAGCACACACTAGTCATAAAGCTTTTCTCAACTCGGAAAGCACCTAATACAACGGGTGTGGACAAGTCACAGAGCTGCGCCGAGCTTGACTGTACGCACACCACCTCAGAGATCCAGACTACCAGACAACACCCACAACAACACACTCACACACTACCTCGCCACGACTCCAAAAGAGTTGGCGGCGGTACAAAAGGGCTAGCACACGAACTCCACCTGCAGCAGACGAACTCTACTGCTCTCCTGGCTGGCTGGCTCCAGTGGTAGGCTCGTCTGAAGAGGACACGTCGATCGGCGCACGCGAAGGGACCGGCGGAACCTGTCGAGGGCAGGCAGCAGGGCGGCCTGCTGGCGGGGTAGGAGCTGGGTAGTCGAAATGGAACACGGTGAAGGAGCCCACAACGCACTTCCGTGTGGTGCGGATCAGTCGGAGCCCACGGCGGCTGACGACTGGGGTGTGGCCTAGGGTGTAGGAGGGGCTGGCACGGTGGGGGTAGGGAGAGTAAACTGGTGAGTACGGCACACGCGGACTGGGGGAGCGTGGGCCGCTGGGAGTGCGAGCAGAGCCACGAGAACTGTAGAAGGACAGGTGGCTGGAGTGGCAGAGTCCCAAGAGGTAGTGTCCACGGAGGTGACACCCCCAGCAAGGCAGGCCTCCAGCGCGGCGTAGCGATGAGCCAGAGAGCGGTAAGCCTCAAGGAGAAGGTCGTGCTGAGTGGCCTGAGCGCCTGAAAGCTCAACCATGCGCGTCAGCGCACGGTGCGACTCGTGGTAAGGGCAAGGGTAGTGGCTGTCTGCACGGCCAGGAGGGAGCTGCTGGATCAGCCGGAAGGCCGAACCTGCAAGGCGACGACGGTAGTCGTAGGCCAAGCGACGCAGAGCGGTCCAGGAGAGGTCCTGGTACGCGAGCTGGAGCGTGGGGCGAGCCAAGTTGAAGTGGTGAGGGTGAAGGCCAGCGCCGTGTGTACCTCCGCGGGGGTAAAGGTACACGGACAGCTCACAGCGGGGAGGGAAACGGTCCACGGAGTACCCAGCGTACTCGGGACAGGAGAAGCCAAGGAAGCCAGCGAGGTCTCTCAGCTGGTCGACGTGGTGACCCTCACCAACACCGTGGGAACTATGGGTGGCGTTGACTGCCATCTACAATTTTGAAAAAGAAAGCCATCTACAATTTTGAAAAAGAAAGAGAAGTCAGTAACCCTTTTCGCAAATAGCTTTTTAGAACTTATCATCCTTACGGTCCTCACTCGTGCGCACCCGAGAAGGACTTCCCGATCGGTCACCCATCCCTAGATTTCTCCAGGCCAAGCACGCTTAACTTTTGAGTTCTTTGAAGATGGGCTTCCGGAAAAAAAGTTGCAACTTGTTGGCATGAGTATCCTATCAATCCTATTATGCCTTGGGCCGGGGTGTTACAGATGAAGATTATGTGTTTCACGTAAAATGAGATGACATTAACGTGTGATTAATTGAGTTTTAATTATTACAAACTTGAAAAATGGATTTATCTGATATTTTAGAACTACTTTTATATAGAAAATTTTCACACGAAACGCACCGTTTAGCAGTTTGAAAAACGTGCCACGAATATCTTTATGTTTGTCTGCCACGAATAGCAGATTTGAATGGTGCCCAGCCACCACGCCACGATTAGGGATTTTTCAGCAAGGGTTTGGTTTGCTGGTCGATTTGGGGATTCTTTTTTTTTCGCCGGATTTGTTCGGGGCTAGCGCTGCGCCGAAGGCGTGCCGACTCACCCATCCGCCACCCTCGAATATCTCCGCCTGCTGGTGTTGGACGAACACTCTATCTGCGATCGGACTTGGTTTGGTTCCATCTAACTCCTTTTCCAGCACAGCGTTCCGCCTTCGAAATTTTATTAAAAACTAACATAATAAATTATAAATGACATTCATGATATAAATTAAAATCCTAAATCATATATTATAATTAGACATAAATGATGAAAAAACTATAACCATAAAAAAACAACACATAAAACTACGAAACAACTTTGACCGGAACTATAATTCAATATCAGAAAAATTATATAACTAAATTCATATTTTTTATTTAGCTATAAATAATTAAATACAGAGGAAAATTATAAGTTATAATAATTTTTAATGGATCAAATAGTGCTAAAACTAATTCTGTAAATGAAAAAACAACTGAAATTAGCTAGAAATTGAACAAACTTATTTTACCCTATAGATGAAAATCCAATCCACTAATTCTGAACGGGTGCCTGTTTCATTCACATAAATTAGAATTTTCTTGTTCTATTTATATTCTTATGATCTCAATATTATGTGAGTGGTCCAAGAGCATGGTTGGGTTGAACCAGAAAGGAATAGTGCCCAACAAGCACTATTCATCGTCTTCCCTAGCTGAAGATGAGAAACAAACGAGGGGAAAGATGTGGGCGCCGGTGCTCCGGCAACCAAACGATGGTGAGAAAGACGATAGGACGTGTCCCACGATGTGACTTGTCCATAGATGATGGAGGTTGGCAACGAAGAAAACCAGAACAGTAGGAAAGAGACTGACAATGATGTGGTCCTGATAGATAGAGAAACAATAACGATGAGCTCTGGTGGTGAACACGATCGGATGAGTGCATCAAAACGCATTCCCAGACGAGGAGATTCCATTTTCCTTGAACGCGCAAGAAGAACGAAAGATGGAGAAAAAAAAACTAACATTGTTCATTGTCTTTCCTAGCCGAAACAAGAAACAGAAGAGGAGGAAAGATGGGCGACGGTGCTCCGGTGATCAAACGGCGGTGAGTAAGGTGGTCGGACATGTCCCACGATGTGACTTATCCATAGATGGTGACGGTTGGCAACAAAGAAAACCAAAACAGTGGGAACACGACCGACAACGATGTGGTCCCGACAAAGAGAAAAACGGCAACGACAAGCTCTTGGGGTAAACATGGTCGGATGAGTGCGTCAAAACGTGTTCCCGGACGAGGGGGTTCCATTTTTTTGAACTTGCAAGAGGGAGGGAGCGCATGGGAGAAGAGGGGGCGCTAGGAGGAGGGGGCGACAGGGAGGAGGAGCGCTAGGAAGGAGAGGGGTCGTGGGGGAGGGGGAGAGCATGCAGCGAGGGAGAGATGGAAAGTGTTGGGAGGGAGGGAGGGAGGGAGTCGGGACGAACGAAAATCGATCCAAAAACCTTACGTATTTTTTTAATTATGTATAGATAATATTATTTTAATGAAAAATCATAAAAATAGTTGGATATAATTGTCAAAATTAGAAGCATGTCAAACTGCCGCCGTTCGATATGGCGCCTGTCCAACTACCACTGTTCGACATCCTATCGAATGGCGACACCGTGACGGGTGGAACCAATCGAATAGCGGGCGTTCAACTGGGCCCATAGCTAGCAGCGGCAGGACCTATCGAATTGCGGCAGTTCGACTGGCCCCGGTGACCGACCCTATAGAATAATGGGCGTTCGACTGGTTCTCTTTAAAACTTCTCCCCATCGACCGGGGTCACTTTCAGACGAAGTGAGGACCACCCTTGAGCGGCGCCGAAAGAAAGGTCGGCGCGCGCGGGAGAGGAGGAGGCGACAAAAGAGAGAGAAGGCCTACACGGTCGGGTGAGAAGGCGACGTCTTCGACCCTGCAGGGCAGAGCAACGACCTAATTCGGAGGTATAAATTTGTAATCCTTAAATAGCGTGATGCTGGCTAAAATTTTAAAATAGTTGGTACTTGGTTAGTAGTATTCATATATAATCTCTAAGCATGATGGTAATTATTTAATAATTATTGTTGGATGTTAGTTATTAAAGTAGTTATATATTGAAGCTAGTACTTACTTATTTTGAACGAGTAGTAATGCAATAGTGACCAATAAATATGTAGTAGTTGAGCATAGTATAAATTAACGTTGAGTATTAGTAGAAGTTTATCCTTGATGATTCATCCTTTTAAAGCAATGACATTTTTATTTAGTTATTTTTCGTAAGAGTAATAATCGAACCATAGGTGGAGTTCTTGGGTAGTACCATAGTTAATTTGTCCTATTTCCTTAGGATGTCAGGTATGTGGCCGTCCATGTGTATTACGGTGACGCTTCTATACAACTTTTATGATAGTGGGATAGATTTGACCGTATATGTCTTCGTTGATATCAGTCTGAAAGCACCGGAGCAGTTGGCTATGAACAACGTGCTAGGTTCGCTGCATAATATGTTTGGGGTTGATCCAATGGTTGAAAAAATTGTTGTGTAAAAACCGTGTGGCTAGTAAGGGTAAATATGGATGACAATCGAGAGTAGTAGAGCTTGCATCTATCGGGAATTAGAGAATGTTTGTGGCTAGAGTAAGGGAGAAAGGGTATAGTCTGGCAATACTGGTGTAAAAAAATAGATGTTTTTGGAACCGACGAGATAAGTCACAAGAAGGGGAAACAAACCCTATCGAGGCCATGCAAGAGATTAATGTTTTCAGGGGTGGTCAAGGCGAAGCATCGGAAGAGGTTATTGCACCGGTAGAGGTTATTATGCCCGATAGTAATTGCCCGGCCAACGATTCGGATGACGATGAGCCTGACTCATCTTTGACTATTGATGCAGCAGAGGAGAATGAAGCGTCAGTGGAAGAGATGAAAATGAAAAACGAGGAATACATTGCGCTTGTGGTAGAAGGCCAAGATACAGCACAATAGGACATGGAAACTAACGTGCCTAATGATTGGACAACCATCTCAATAAGTCATCTAAAGGTTAACGATGGTCTAAATGCCTACTGACGGTACGATTGTAAGCAGGTGCAAGTTGGTCAGATGTTTCATGACAAAGGGCACCTGCAAGATACGGTGAAAAGGTGGACTTTTCTGCAGAAGAGGGAGTTTAGGGTGAAGATTTCAAATAGGACGATGTATGACGTGAAGTGCACAAGGCATGGATGTCCTTGGAGAGTGGATGGTTATAAGTCACGACATGACAACTTATTGGTAGCTTTAAGGGTTGAGCAACATACATGTTTGTTGGACAATACTCCTTTGATACACATGAACATGACGGCCGAATTCGTGAAACAAATAGTATATTCAAAGGTTGTTAAGAAAACCTCTTTGTCGCCGTTCACAATAATGCATGACGTTGAGAAAAAGTACAACTATGAGATATCGTATGACAAGCCTTGAAGGAGATGAGATTTGAAAGTTCTAAGGATTCGTACCATAACCTTTCCCTACTATTAAAGGTGATGCAGGTAAGAAACCTTAGCACTTACATTGCAATTCATGATGAGATGAATGAAAAAGCTGAAAATATACTTCGTCATGCTTTCTGATCATTTGGATGCATGATAGAGGCCTTCAGAAATCATATACCATTACTATGTTCAGAAATTGTCAAGCTATCTTACATATTATTTCTACTTATTATTATCATATTAAATTTTTATAATAATGCACGAGATTTTGTATAGTTTTCTCTGATTATGAGAGCACTGAATACAAAACTTTTTGGTTCGGCTAATGCAGACATGAAAAGATCACATTTACGATCGACCATGTCATCGATCACTACGGCGCATTCTTAACCGTTCGCCATGCCTAGTTGGGACTTTTGCTCCATTATGGCATGCATGCAGTGCAATTTTTGCGTGAAAGCATACTAATATCACCTTTTGCTGCTAATTATCAAAGATTCTTAATTACGCAAACATATAGAATATCATGACTACTCTACACTTCAACCATTGATCGAAAAAACTTCAATCAGCACAGCACTCATCGATCGATTTAGTGATGGCATATATGCAAATGATTCTTTTTGGAAAAGATAAATCAATGAAGAGAATAAATGTAAAGAACCCGATCGATTTGATTATATATAGTAATCAAGCAGATTTTGCAGATGTAAGCAGCAGATCATCAGAGCTAACCACCTGGCTAATGCTTTAATCCATCATCCACGCTCGTGAGGGTTGTCAGGTGCCCATCTGACGCCACGTACGTCCAACCCGCGTGTTTCATGTTCTGCATAAACTAGTACGTACTGCGGGAAAAAAAATAGCAAAAGTTTGATTGTTATTTGTCACGCCCGGAAAATACCTTTCCTGAACGCTAGTGTATTAATCCCCGTCTCAGGAAAAGCCGAGATACACCACACAAACTTGATACAAAAGACACATCTTTATTAATTATCACGATAATATTTACATTATTACAAAGGCACATAAGGCCTGACAACAAAAGAAAAACAGCAGTGGACTCGCGTGCCTACGGCTCCATCTTCACAGGCGCTTAACTGGGGTATAAGCCAGGACTCCACCTAAGACTTCTTCTTCGAGAGCTTCTCAGACTGGAGGGGGAAAGATTAAGTAAGGATGAGTACAACCACTGTACTCAGCAAGCAACATCGAAAAATGCACTTAATGCAAGGGAGTACAAGGATTCATTTATAAGTCTAATTTGCATAAAACCAGCATTTTAAAGCATTAAAATATTTAAAGGCATTTAAATAAAACACGAACCTATCTCTAGTCAAAATTATCACCAAGCCGCGCACCGATGCGATCTTGCCTTATCCTAGGCCAACAGGTACTAACTCCAGTTATTTTAGTTTTAAACAGAATCAAATTCTAACTTGGGTACATTACTCGGCTTGCCCATAACCGAGGGCGCGGCTATTCGAATAGATTAAACTCTGATAAGAGGTGTACATCTTTACCCACCAGACATGTCTTCCTCACGTGTTGCGACGTGCCACATGCCACCACGGCATACGGATGAAAGCCATGACAGAATCTGCCGCCTAGTATTGCCCTAAGCGAAAAAGACCGACATAGACTTCCCCCGCCAGGCGCCCTGGGTCGAGCAGACAGTCTATGCCCCCGGGCGTACTGCCAGAGACGTCAACCCCACCAAGGGCTTCATTCATCCCTATCTGTGTCTTTTTGCTCATGGCCGTCCTAGACGACAAGTTAAGCCTTACCCATTAGACAAGTGGTAGTACGGAATATGCCTTGCAACAGAGGCCCGAAGACCGGTCCTTATGTCGGCCGAGGTGCGACTAGCAAAACCATACACCTCGAGCCTAGCCGAAAACAAGTTTGGGAATTTTGAAAGGGGAGTCCAACATGTCCAGGCTACCAAGCCTTTAATCCAATTAATCAAGAACATAGTGATATTCCCAAAGTCTACAAGTTATAAAACAACTAAATATTTCTATTGAAGCAGGGCTAAGCATAATCCTAAAATATTTAGTAAGCACCACATATAAAGTTCTTACTAGCTGGTTTTTGTTACCTAGGGTTGTCAAAGGTAAATACACAATAACTAATAATAAGGCTATAACAAGGATTGTAGGAAAGGCTAAATAAAACAGTTATAACGCGGTAAATTTAATAAAGCGAATGCAATAATTTAAATTAAAATACTTTTCACAAACTGGGATTCAATATGCTCAAGGAGAGCGTGACTTGCCTTGCTCAGAGAAAAAGGGGGGCTTCTGAAGCTTCTGTGACGAACTCGAACTGCACCACGGGAACTCCGGAACGACAACAACTACACAAACAA
This sequence comes from Oryza officinalis, assembly GCA_008326285.1. Classification (NCBI taxonomy): domain Eukaryota; kingdom Viridiplantae; phylum Streptophyta; class Magnoliopsida; order Poales; family Poaceae; genus Oryza; species Oryza officinalis. The sequence goes on along the minus strand of BDMV01000006.1, from coordinate 43,736,689 downwards.
ACAAAACAAAGCTACAACGCTAAGAAAGAAACGACAATAGTACATAAAAACATTAGACACGGGTTCTTTAAGTTATAACAAAAACTAAACAATTTGGAACGGGTCAATTTGGAGTTCGTATGGCCGNGTCCTTATGTCGGCCGAGGTGCGACTAGCAAAACCATACACCTCGAGCCCAGCCGAAAACAATTTTGGGAATTTTGAAAGGGGAGTCCAACATGTCCAGGCTACCAAGCCTTTAATCCAATTAATCAAGAACATAGTGTTATTCTCAAAGTCTAGAGATTATAAAACAACTAAATGTTTCTATTGAAGCAGGGCTAAGCATAATCCTAAAATATCTAGTAAGCACCACATATAGAGTTCTTACTAGCTGGTTTTTGTTACCTAGGGTTGTCAAAGGTAAATACACAATAACCAATAATAAGGCTATAACAAGGATTGTAGGAAAGGCTAAATAAAATAGTTATAACGCGGTAAATTTAATAAAGCGAATGCAATAATTTAAATTAAAATACTTTTCACAAACTGGGATTCAATATGCTCAAGGAGAACGTGACTTGCCTTGCTCAGAGAAAAAGGGGGCTTCTGAAGCTTCCGCGACGAACTCGAACTGCACCATGGGAACTCTAGAACGACAGCAACTACACGAACAAACAAAACAAAGCTACAACGTTAAGAAAGAAATGACAACAGTACATAAAAACAACAGACACGTGTTCTTTAAGTTGTGAAAAAACTAAGCAATTTGAATGGGTCAGTTTGGAGCTCGTATGGCCGAGAAGCGACCATCCGAAATTTAGGTGCAATTAAAGTGGAGATTTTCGAGTTGTGTAGTTATCATTAAATCAATAAATTATGTGTAATGCAACATCGCTCGAGGAAAGAAAGGATCGAGCGACCGGTAGCCGGGACCCATGGGTCAAGTGGCTAGCTCACCGTGGATCGGGTACACCAAGATGATCCACGGGAAGGACGGAGTGAGAACATATGTGTCAACCAAAACAAGTGGCTGACAAGCGGGCCTCACGAAAATGCCAAGCGGGCTGCACACGTGAGCAAGCAAGAGGTGGCCAAACGGGCACACGAACACGACTACCACACGTGGACGCGAAGACCGCACGAACAACCGTCGACACCGGTGAACGAAACCAGGGCCGGCCACGGTACGACGGGCACGGTGGCAACACCAAGAGGACGAGGAAGGGGCAGCAAGGAAGGGATCCTTACCACAACGCGACGACGGCGACTACCGACAATGAACGGAGGAGACGGCCGACGATGAACGGAGCGACGACGAGGAGGACGGCTTCGGCAGCAACCCTTGCGTGCAGGCGAGGATGAGCTTGACGACGTGGAGCCGAGGACAAAGGTGATGACGAGGGCAGCATCGATGACTTGACGGAACGACGGACGGCACTTCGGCGACCTCGGGGCAGCGATGCCGCTTCGGCTTGACGACAACAACGACGATGACGCGGACAACCGAAAACAGCTTGACGAAGAGGCGGATGACGACGGGCTGCGCTTCAGCTTGACGAAGAGGTGGACGACAACGGTAGCTAGCGGCAGCCACGGCGCAACGGGACGATGCCCCAGTGAGGAGGGAGGGGCTACCGAAGGACGAGTAGGATGACGGCAGCAGTGCCACTGGTCGTCGGCGTCCACGGCGCTCCGGCTTGCCTCGGGCGAAACGGAGGCGAGGCCGGGGAAGGGGAGTTGGCTGCGAGGCCGAGGGTGGCGACAGCACGGCCGGCCGGCGCTTGGGCGAGGTGGCATAGGCAGCCGGAGTTGTACGACGGCGGCGGTACGAAAAAAAATGGCGCAACGGCCAGGGAGAAAGGAGGGGGAGGACGGCGGTGTGTGGGGAGAGAGCAGGGGGTCGGGCTCCCTTTTATAAGCCGGAGGGGAGGAAGAGGGTCGCCGGGGAGAGGAGGAGACAGAGAGTTCGCCGGAGAAGGAGAAACGGCCGGAGTTCAATGGGGATTAAATCCGGCGAAATAAGGACGAATTGGAAGGGGAAAAGTTGGGGGAATTGATGAGGGAGAGGAGAGGAATCCATTTTTGCACTTACTTTGGGGGGAAAACAACTGGGAAGGGAGATCAAGGAGGCTGCGCTGCTTCTGTTCACGGGAGGGAGAGGAACAGGCGACAGCTTGGTGGAGGAGGAAGACGATGACGGCGTCCTGCCTCCTGGGCCAGCTGGGCTGCAGTGGGGAGGAAGGCAGGCCGGCCCAAGCTGGAGGGAGAAGGGGAAGGAAGAGAGGGGGCGGCTGGTCCAAGGGAGGGAAGAGACGGCCCAAGAGAAAGGTGGGGGGATGGGCCAGCCCAAGGAGAGGGAGGAAAGGAAGGGGAGGAGAAGAGAACTTTGGCCAGATTTGGTCTAAAGGGAGAGAGGAGATTTATTTTAGTTTTTTCTATTTTAATTAAACTGAAATTGGTTATTGTTGCATTAAAATTATTTCTTGTGCTTTAAAAATCCTCGTAAAAATTGAGGGCTCCTTTTAGACCAAAGAGAAATTCTTCGGGCAACATTCGAATTTTTCTTGGACGTATTTTAGTGTTTTGCCATTTTTTTTTCGAATTTTAATTATTTCTATTATTCCTTTTAGAAAATGATTTTTAACTCGAGATGAATCTATCAGGACGTGACATTATTTACTCTCTTCGTACTAAAATATAAAAGATTTTAATTGGATTGAACATATCTAATACTAAAGATCTGAAGTAAAGATCTGAACAGGTTCTTTGTTCAGATTCGTAGCACTAGAATTCAATCCAATCAAAATATTTTATATTTTAGAACGAAAGAAATTTCGTTTTATTTATTAGGTGAAAGATGCATGCATATACACGCTATACTCACACATTCACGGGCCTTCTTATCGTGCATTTAAAGTGACAAAAATCAACGGCAAAAGAACCGATATCAATAAAATCATATTAAAAATGTACATCTATAAGTAATATTTATGAAGACAAGATTTAAGTGATATTTGTAAACGCCAAAGTTTTAAAAATGATGGCATGGCTCCACATCATACCACCGGTGCTTATTAATTACCCAATCGATCGATTGCTATCATTAGCTGATTGTGTGCGTCGTGAAATCAACCTTTGCCCCCTATTGGTAATTAAGTATAAATTGAGCATCTAATATTATACCAATATAAAAAGCAGGAGTTTTACCTAAACAATCCAACCGGTGAAATCACGGATGACGTGGCATCTGGCATCTCCATCACTCTCAATCCATCATCGTACATCCCCGCCTCCGTCCTTGCGCCCAAATCCCCGCCGCGTTCCCCGCCGCCGCGACAAATCCTCAAAACCAACGCGCTCTCCCTATCGCCGCACATCCATCCATCCATCGCCATGTCGCGCATCCTTCCCTGCGCCGTCCTCACCACGATGGCCACCTCTACCTCACCTCAGTTGCATCTCCCACTCTTCCCCTCCCCTCGATCTCTCCTCCTCACTCCAACACCGCGCCGGGCACCGGTCCCCCTCGCGATCTCCGCTGTCGCTGTCCATCTTCCACCGGTGGTCCTCCCAACTGCCGCCGCTGCAAGGGGCCGTCATGTCACCGGCTCGCCACTGCCTCCTCCACTTCGCCCGCATCACCATCCAATCCACCGTAGTCCGGCCTCAATCACGGCACTGCCACCTGCGCTCCTGCCACTCAGATGTCGTCCACGTGATCCGGCCCTCAAGCCCAATGTGGCCAGCTGATCTCATCCCCTCCCCCAGCAGTGAAGGTACAAAATCATTTTACTTTTCCTTGATTTTGTGAAGTCAAATTCCGAATCTGGAATGGAAATGATGTTTGATCTGTGTTGTCCCTTTTTGTTAAGTCGTTTCATCTTGATCCACAACAAAAGCTAGATATCGAGTTATGTGCCGATCATTTTACATGTCTGAGTGCCTCCCAATCAATCTATTTTCAGGATTATTAGGGACAAAAGGATCATTGATACTCCTATCCAAAAGGTGTTCGATGCAATGCTGGTTAGTCAATATTATTCCCCAAGCATATTTCACTTTGCAAAGTGGGTATGTTATGTGCACTCTATTTTTCTTCAATCGATTTTTAGCACACTTTACTTCGTTTCTTTTTTGCAGTTGATAGCTGGTTCGTTGGACATGATTTGTTCCTTGGCATGATCCATGTGTTGCCCAAGCTCCAGATCGATCGACTGGACACAGTATAATGCTTCTGCTCTGGTCCTGAGGCTTGACTATTGCTGCTTATGGTGAGTTCTATTACAGAAAAAATATAAATATTTTGGAAGACTGCAAGGAGCATGGATGCCATCCGCTGTTGGGGTTTATCCCATAGTAAAAATGTAAACGAGAGCTCCGGCAAGGTCAGTTATCACTGATTTCTCTTCCATGATTTTGCTGCACTTGCATGTAATTTCGGGGAATTGGGTTCAATCCATGTTGTTTAGTGTGTGCAGCAAAATTCAAGTCAACCTCTAGCATGAAACATATGTAAAGGTGCCTTCAAGTATAGGCTTGAAACACAGGGCAAGGATAGGTGCCTAATCACCCGTTTTAGCACCTGTGCAATATGAATGATCGAGAGTAATTATCCCTAGGTAGAAAATGTGCAGTACCTAGGCTTGTCATATTGTTTAGATATATGCTTTTGGAAGCTTTTTCAAAGTTGTTCCCTTGGCAATACATTTGAGTGTACTTGCTGTTTATATTAATTATTTTCTCTCAACACACTTAATGACACTATAATGATTTGGAAATTGCAAATATCATGATTGACAAGAAGGTGCAATGACAAATTTGTCTCTGCTGATATTTGCATTCTTCATGTCAGTGGCAGATGCTCCTAGGCTCCTGGCATGTATATCGTTTTTATCCTTTAAATTATTCTGTTATTATACACTCTTAACACTGGCAATATGGCGTTAAGAAGTGTGATATGAAGTTAGGCATGAAAAGTTCATAAGATTAGTGTGGTGTTCAGTATTGCTTGGAGTGACTAAATCAGATTAAGTGATTGACAAATTGGCAAATAATTGATATTAATAGAGTAGCTCACTCCATTTTAACTGACTTTTTTTCTTAGGGGTAATTGAATGCCTATGTCACATTTGAGTTCATGTATATTTATACCTATTTGTGACTTTTATTTGGCTTCTTCTATTGAATATCAAGGAGTCCCTTTTTTTATTGATAGTACTCATGTTACATGGTGGAATGCATTTCCATGGCAGGCTGTATTCCAAAGTAGGGCTTTGTGCTGCCCAGTTGTATGTTTCAACATCATTTGGCCCTCATCTGGTGATTTTTGGTCCATGTAAGCACTCTATTTCTTAACTCTGGTTTCTTTTTTCTGCCAACCAGTTTCCATGTAATCTCCAACATGCTTTTGAAATTTTAGATTGAGCTATGTTAGTTTGAAGAATACTATCCACATGTGGCAGTGGATTATTATAGCCAGCTAACTCAAACTATTGAGTTGCAGGATTATGTATTCAAATTTATGCATTTCTTAATTTAATCATGTGTTTTGGTTTGAGTTGATAAATCCTTGATTTGCATAATTATAATTGCAAAGTAAAATTGATTTTATCATCTATATACTAATATAAAAAGGAGCGGTTACATTCTTTGCTAGCTCCACCCAACATATTATACACAGAATCCTCCTATCCAATCGTCAACTGTTAGATTATCTCATCCAACGGCTACCACTGTATCTTTAGGAATGTGTCATGCAATTCAACATCGGAATCACCGATCCACCTAGCAATCCATCCTCTCGCGACGCGCTCCCCATCTCTCCTCCCCAAATCATGCCTCCGGGCTTCAGGCCATACTCCCTTCCTCTCTCCCCGCCATCGTCGTGTTGCCTGGCGATCCTCCACTGTTACCAGCGGTGCTCTCCCTTCTCTTTCCCCCTCCTCCGTGCAAACCCTACAATCCTCCTCCCTTGCCGCCAGATCGCCGTCGCGTCAGTTCGCCTCACTTCCTTCTCAAGCCGTCGCGAATCCTTTCTCACTTTCTCACCGTCGTGTCAGGCGTGGAACCGACGACCGGGGATGGGAAGGACAGGGAGATAGAGGCGGCAACCAGGGACAGGAGAGAAGAGAGCGTTGTCGGCCCTATGACCTGAGCGATCGTCATCGTCCTCCTACTTCCGGTTCCGGGCCCCCCTCCAGATCCCCTCCCTTTTCGCGGCCCCATTGGGATATCTGTGCTCCCATCTGCTGCTACTACTACTGCAATGACGGTGGCTAGTTTCCACAAGAACTGCGACCACATCCCCAAGCCGTTCTGCGAGGAGAACCTCAAATATGGTCGTGAGCTTGCTTCCCCGGTACCTTCTGGCTTCTCCTCACTCTCACTTCCAAATACTGTCTATAAATAATAAGATCTTGCTAGGTTGTGTGTATGGATTGGGTAGCAGTGCACTCATTTAAACTCAAGTTGTATAGTTTGTTGTTTTGTTCTTGAGTAAAAAAGGAACAGGAGCCATTTTGCTTTTGTTTTAACATTTCGATCGGTAATCCAACTGACTTAACTAGGACTAGGAGGTGAGGCCATTGAAGCTAATGATTCATGGATGGTCCATAGTCAAACAACACAATTTGTTGATCTTTGGTCCAAGATAAAATGACAAACTTTATGCATGAACACAAAAGGCAGTAGTTGATATTTTTTATGGTGAGGTGACCATTTCTATTGTATCTTAGTTTTGTGATTTCTTACACTTTAGCACCTTGTCTCTAACACTCTGGTTACCAGTTGTTTGTTTGTAGCTCTGCAGTGATGGATAATTACAAGAATGTTCCTCAATTCTTTTATGGCTTAAGCCTTGCTCAGATGGAAATGTTTACGAATGATGATAACCCCATATGATTTGCAATCACAGAGTTATAGAACCATGATGGATTTGGCATGTACAACTTCAGGTGTGCACGAGGGCCCTGCATGTTACAACATGGGTGTGGGAATGGGCAGCATGAGCATGGGTTGGGCAGGGCGAGGATATGGAGCAATAAGAAGTTCAGCTCTAGATCTGCCAACATTAGTTGCTATTGGACTCGAATTATTTTCCTTGGAATGCCCGTGAGTCAAACTTTATGCCTTCATCACTATCCACGACATAGCATTTTAATGTTTTGAATCAAATTGTTAACTTTATTCCTTCCATTTTTATTGTTTTGCTGATAGATTGTTCCAGTAGTAACAGGGCTAATTGCTGCGCAATTTCTGTGGCTAAATTATGGTGACCTCACCAAGCCAATTTACTTGTACAGGAATGTAGTTCTTTGTAGTTGGAAAATAATTCGATTCAATTTTTAAATGGTTTTCACATCAATACTCTGCCACGCTGTTTTTCAATTCTCCAATGTTCAAACGCTGTTGAAAAACATGAATATGTTTAGGTTTTTGTGCTGCTCGGGAAGAGTGAGCAGCTAAAGTGAATCAATTCGGCTAGCGTGCCGAATTTTGTATATCTTACGATCTGGGCAGATTTTATGCACCCACCAAGAGCCATTAGCAAGGTAAGTACTTGTCTTATCCATTCCCTGGGTGTGTACATTTTCTTCACTATATGCTGAGAATAGAGTTGAAATGTAGTATTGGAATTCTGGTTTTAGTGTTTTGTGGTCTTATCCATTTTTTAGTACAAAAATGCCTCAAGACATTGTATAATTCCCAGCTTATTAACAATGTTGCTTCGATGCAATCTCAGCTAGGAAGGTAAATTCTAATATTGTCTGTCATAATAAACTGGTTATATTAGGATCACTTATTATTTATCAACAGTGACATATATCATTTCCCTATCAGTACTACCATTTTGTTCGCTTGATGGGTTGGAAAACATCTCTTGTCGCCTTGGAGCGTGCATTTTAGTCACAACCATATACGGTCTACTTTGATGAAATGCATTATAAAATCTAGCATAAGTGGACATTTGTAGCATTATTGTTATAATTATATATTTTCGCATGTAGGTTATTTTAGGGGAAGAAGTGGCATTTTCCAAGTCACTTTGATGGAAATTATAAGCAAGATATATGATGGAGTGCAAGCAAGAGCAGCACAGAGGTCTGTAGAGTTCATTGACGGTTTTAGATGATGAATTTTCATTAAATTCATAAGTGTGCATATCTCAACTAATAAAAATATGAAGGATCCTATGGCAATCTAATATACTAGATATGACAATTGCTATTACATAAAGTGAAGAAACCAAAGTACTAGGTACCAGCACATCAATAGAAAGATTAGCATTGACATTTCTTCTATTTTTCAGAAAGGAGTACTCAAGGGTATTTGGGAAAACTTCATAGGGGAGGACCTTATTCCCGAAGACTTCTAGGGTGACAACAGGTGGAGATTTGTTTAAATTCATTTTATATTTTGATCCTGGTTAATATTTAAGCCCCTACTTCCTATGGAGGACTAGACTCGCTGAACATTCACCAGACTTCTTCGTCAGGAAAGATGCAAAGCAAAGGGTCCCTCTTCTTGCTGGTCTCCTCAAGAATTTGGAAGGAACAAAACAATAGAATTTTTGAGGAATGCTCAATTCAGCATATTGTCGACAAGATCAAGCAGTTGAGCAGCTGCGGGGCAAATGGGCTAGTGCAATTCTCGCTCAGAGAAGTAGATGATTTTTGTTTTTGGTAGTTTGTGCATCCTTTGGCTACTCGCTACTATTCTATTTTGTTCCATCTTGTCAAAATTTGTGTGGTGCTACTCTATCAATATAACCACCAACAAAGTTGGTTTCATTTTAAAAACATGTGTGCTCTTTCACAGCCTCACAAGCAGTCATATCAAAATTATTAGCGTTTTTCTCCTGGTCAATATGCTATGTGTATCTCAAGAATTGAAGGTTGGACCTGAAATAGATTTCTTGAGAAATCTTTGCTGTTCTGCAATGGAACCCTCAATGTGCTAAGTAAGGTTTGATAATTAGGCATCGCTAAATTCTAGAAAAGTATTTTACCAATTTAAAAAACCCACCTTTTTCATTCAGCACAGAATAACGGGAAGCTTTGTGGCATATGACATACATGTATAACACCTTTTTCTTCTGGATTAATGTTCTGTTCTGTAAAGCAGCAACAGGAATGCTCTTCAGTTTGGGCTGTGGTCGGCTGTTTTTAACTGATCTTTGATGTGTGAATGGGAACAATATGTCCAGATTTAACATATGTTTAAATATCGTAGCATAGCAACATGTGATACGGTATACTCTTATTGCACATACATGATTATGATTACTAGTAAAGTATAAAAGTACCATCTTTTCAAAGTGGTAACAACACTTCTACAGGAACCATTCCATTTTCTCCGTGAAAATTTACTTCGTTACAAAGAAGGCCTTAGCATGTTGTGGCTGATGGGACTAGGGACTGTTTAATGCTGAGTTCTGCACTTGCTGATACCAACTTCGCACATAAAACGGAACGTCCATTAGCGCATGATTAATTAAGTATTAGCTAATTTTTTTTTGAAAATGGATTAATTTGATTTTTTTAAGCAACTTTTGTATAAAAACTTTTTAAAAAAAATACACCATTTAGTAGTTTGAAAAGTATGACTGAGAAGAAAAATACTGTGTGGCGCTATTCACTCAACTGCCGAACTCAGCCTTACTTACGGTGCTTATGAGGATTTTCAGAGATAAATTTAATTGGCATTTATTTAATATAAATTTAATGGCTTTTAACCGTGTATTTTTTTATTTCAGAAAAAAAAAGAAAGAGAGGGACTTGAGGCCAGCGTTCTTACTTTAAGTACGTATACGGTGCTTATGTGCACATGTATGTGGGGTAGATAAATTTAATTGGTAGTTTTTAAGATAGATTTAATAGTTGAAAATAATGAGTTCATCAGATTAACTGGAAATCAACGGTAAGATGTTTTGTTTTTTTAGAATTTCTATAACTTATTATAACGCCAAGTGACGGCTTAGGAATGTTTGTAGGAGTGCTATGTGGTAGCTTAAGAGCGTTCGTAGGAAGCTTAATAAATTTTTAGTATATAATAGATTTGCATGGAGTTTGTATCCTAGGCCTAGACTAGAAGTGATACATCATGAATCTAGATGTGTATCTTAGAGTCTTTTTGGTAGAGGTCTAATTTCTAAATTTAGTTTCAGGAGTTGTATTTGGAGTGGAGTTGTGGAGCAGTCTAAACCCAGCTCCACCTCTCTAATTCATTTTGTGAGAGTGCTCCACCCAACTCCGCTTCTATTTTAGGTGGAGCTGAAATTGTTTGGCTGAGCTCCAGCTCCAGAAGAGATGGAGCTGGAGTTGGAGCTATGTTAAACAGGCCCTTAATATCTAGGAGCTATTTTGGGTGTTTTTGGCAGCTATGGCATCTCTTAGAATCAATTTAGGATTTGTTTGGTAAATCTCGAACTCCTAAATTTAGCTTCAGGAGTTGGGTCTGAAGTGAAGTTGTGGAGTAACCTAAACCCAGCTCCACATCTTTAGTTCATTTTGCGAGAATCGCTCCCATTTTAGGTGGAGCTGAAACTGTTTGGCTGAGCTATAGCTTTACGAGAGATGGAGCTGAAGCCGTAGCTGTGCCGAACAGGCCCTTGATTATAAGGAGTTAGAATCCAAGAAATTCATAAGTCAAAGATGATTATTAGCTGAATTCTCATCGGTTGTTTTTCATAATCTAAAATTACTTAGTTCGCGTGTTGGTTTTCGTAGCGCCCTGATAGTTTCCGAACGCAACGCACTGTAGATGTACCGTTGATTACTGTGCGCGTAACTGTACAGGTACTGTTTGGCACTGTATATTTGACCGTTCCTGCCTTTCAGTTTTTGATGGCACCGTTAGGTACCGACAAAAAACGTGAAGTCACTGCTTGGAGGCGTTGCCGTCGTAGTCGCTGGTCTGTCGACCGGACAAATTCTATGCGCACACGAGGAAAATATGTTAGCCGGAACAAATAAATTTACGGTGTTTTGTACGAATATATTGTCAATAATATTTGAAGAGATGTATATCGGTCAAAATAAAATTAGCCAGTCGTTTTTGCTGAGATGGTTGAGACGGAAAGGAGTGTACGAAATTTACTGCAAAACTACTGATTAAAATTTGTACATAGCCTAGCCGGTATGTAACAATCACAGCACATAAATGATGCATATACATAATATTGCGTGTAGCATGAAAAAATTAAAACGTTGTTACGAAGAAAAGTCCAATTTTTAAAAAAACTCAGGACTGACTAGGAAAATGCGTAAATAATAATTTAATCCAATACATATTCCAATTACATAATAATTGACTCGTATTTGTAATATTGCGTCCAGCATTACAAAATTAAAACGTAGTTAAGAAAATAGTTCAATTTATAAAAAAGCGCTGCAATGACCTGCGAACTGCATAAATAAGTAATGAGCGTCAACATATTCCAATTACATAATAATTGACGCGTATTTGTAGTACGGCATGCGGCATGAGAAAATTTAAACGAAGTTAGAAAAAAGTGTAATTTATAAAAAATCAGAGCAATGACTTGGAAACAGTTAAAATACGTGTTACATGGAAACTGACGGGCGCTGCGAAAACCAACACGGAAACTGCGCCTTTTTTTCTAACTTCGTTTAAATTTTCTCATGCCGCATGCCATACTACAAATACACGTCAATTATTATCTAATTGGAATACGTTGACGCTCATTACTTATTTATGCAGTTCGCAGGTCATTGCAGCGCTTTTTTATAAATTGAACTATTTTCTTAACTACGTTTTAATTTTGTAATGCTGAACGCAATATTACAAATACGAGTCAATTATTATGTAATTGGAATATGTATTGGATTAAGTTATTATTTACGCATTTTCCTAGTCAGTCCTGAGTTTTTTTAAAAATTGGACTTTTCTTCGTAATAACGTTTCAATTTTTTCATGCTACACACAATATTATGTATACGCGTCATTTATGTGCTGTGATTGTTACATACCGGCCAGGCTATGTACAAATTTTAATCGTTTTGCAGTAAATTTCGTGCACTCCTTTTCGTCTCAACCATCTCAGTAAAAACGACTGGCTAATTTTATTTTGACCGATATACATCTCTTCAAATATTATTGACAATATATTTGTACAAAACACCGTAAATTTATTTGTTCCGACTAACATATTTTTCTAGTGTGTGCATAGAATTTGTCCGGTCGGCAGACCAGCGAAGACGACGGCAACGCCTCCAAGCCGTTGACTTCACGGTTTTTGTCGGTGCCTCACGGCGCCGTCAAAAACTGAAAGGCAGAACGGTCAAGTGCCAAACAGTACCTGTACAGTTACACGCACAGTAATCAACAGTACATCTATAGTGCTTTGCATTCGAAAACTACTGGTCACTACGAAAACCAACACGCGAACTAAGCCAGTCTGGCGAGATTAAGTAAGCACGCCGGCCTCACGTCCCTCTCTCTTTCTTTCTTTTTCTTCTGAAATCCAAAAAAAATAAATACACCGTTAAAAAAATATATTCAGCTCAAAGCTATATTTAAGATTTAAAACTAAAATTCAAGGCTCCTTTGAATTATAGGATATAAAAAAAAGTATGCAATTTGGATTTCTATTGATTGCATCACTATACTATCTTTTGTGAAAGTTTCCACGAATATGTCATAGGAATTCGGAAGGAAAAATTTTTTTTCAACCGATATCATACAAGAAACAGACGAAAATTTAAGTCCATTAAACATTCTAAAAACGTTCCTAACCTGTCATGTGATATTCTAAGAACGCTTCTAAGCCGCTACATGGCACTATAATAAATTAGAGAAAATAATACATAAATTATAAAAAAAAGTAAAATACTTAGCCATCTGTTCTGAATTAAACCGATGGACCCATTATTTTCAACTGTTAGATCAATCCTTAAAATCATAAATCCCTTTCACCTTCGCCTCCCTCCCATACATAATTACTCCTCCCTCCCCAACATCCATACGTACAGAACATATATATCTTACATACAACAGAATTTAAATAATCCAATTAAAGTAAAAGTAAAAAAAAATGACACATGAATTGTTTTGTAGTATGTAGATGTTCGAGGAATAAGTTTGCATTAATCACTGTCTTTCTTATAAACAATGGAGGAGGTATAGTTCCAACCTTTTCATATAAAAGGTTGTGTTGCTCAATTGTGCTTTCTTGCAGACTCATTTTGAAATATACAAATAATCAATTTGAAATATATATATTTTATATTTTCATAAATAAAAAAAATATTCAGAACATGTGCCGAATTATAATGCATGCAATATGAAAAAGACATAATGTTATCATGCCGGACTAAGTTGTCGTATAAAATATAATTATGATTTGATGTTTTATTGTCTAAATATGTTAATGATTGTTAGGATAACTAACACTCAAAATTTAATTTTGAAAATATCAAGTACCCGTATTCTAAAGAAAAAAATATGGTTGTATAATTTCATAACCCGTAAACTCACTTTAAAATCAAAATAGATGGATTTGTAGTTTGCCACCCACACTGATAAAGCGCTTTTTCTCCTCGCGCAGCAGCCAGGTGAGCGGCAGAATCCAACCCCAACACGTCTACCTCTCCACCACTTGCATGCGCCACGGCGTCCACCCTCCTCGCGGGCCCACCCGTCAGTGGCGTCACGGAAGCTAGTAGGCCGCTGCTGGGTGGTTGTTGTTGGGGGACTCGCTGGATTCCAGATTCTGTTCGAGTGGATAGCGACGGCCACCGTTTTGCGACCACGAGATTCTCTGCGCGCCACTCCTTTTTATCTTTCATCACCTGCACTAGTGCTAACCTACGAGTTGTGTCATTTCTTCCGCTTTTATGTTCCGTGTGCCGCGCGCCCCATCCGCCGTACACGTGTCCTACATCGACGGTGCAGACGACCTCTCCACAAAGGTCGTCAGGTAAGGGGACCCGTGATGCAGTGCACCTCAGCCGCCAAACGGAATCCGTTCCGTTCGCTCCTTTTCATTTTCCTGTGCTCTCACCAAATCTGGTTCCCTTCTGCAATTTTTTTCCTGTGCAATTTTTTTGTTCGGTTTTACTAATAAACAAATTTAATTTTTAAAACTAAATTTTAATATTAATTCTATGATTGTTTTTAAATAATTAAAAACACATATCCAAAAATTTTACTTACGAATTAAATTTTATTTACTAATATACGAACTGATACGTATATGCATAAGCCAAACAATGGGCTGGGCTGGGACCGGAAATGCGAATTCAGGGTCCTATAAAAGCAGCCGCCATGAGCCACAGCCACACCCCCTGTGGGAAGGAAGGAGTCAGAGAGGCCACACAACACAAACGCGGCCATGGCTCTCCTCTCCTGCCCCAGGCGCCACCCATCCCTCCACCTCCACCTCCTCATCCTCTCCGCCTACGCCCTCTTCCTCCTCGCCTCCCTCCTTCCAATCTATGGTGGGTCTTGAATGATTCAGCTCATTTCCATCTATCAAAAAATGATTCTTCTTTGTGATTTTGTTTGTTTGTTTGTTTGTGTTGGAGAGTTTTGTGATGGATGGTTTTTATGGTGTCTGATTATTATTAGATGGATTGGAGCTGGGAGGAGACGGGCTCTACAGGGAGATCCTCAGGGATGAGACGGTGTTCAGGCTCAAAGAACTTGGCAAGGTCAGATTCTTCGTGTCGTTGGAATATTCAGTTCTTTGATCCACTTTTTAAGCCAGGGATGCGGGAATCTCGTCCGGATATGTATAGATTGTTTGGGCTGCTGCATGGCTGCTAGCTCTGTTTGTTTCTAATTCAGATGGCTTCGTAATTGGAAATAGAGTTGATTTCTAGGTGTTATGTGGACAGCTATCGACAGCCAGATAATCACATCTGTAAATAACCAAAAAAATCTGTGGGGTTCATGTGTGTACACTTCTTTGTTCATTAGATGAACAGTGTAAATTTGATTTTTAGGAATGATGCAATAATTTCACTCTCTCCTCGGAGAGAGTACGATTTCATTTTGTATATCTTACCAGTACAGACCATACCAACACAGCTGGCTGCTGGCCACTCGAAAATTATGCAAAAAGATTGCAAATATATACTAGGCTTCTCATGTCTTCTTTTTTTGGTGAATTTCATTTGGCTGGGTGTTAAAGCATCAAACTTTATCATGCTTTGTTCTTTTTATGTATCATGTTTCTTGGTCATTCCGTTGAATCATATCCATCCCCTTTATTCGGGCGAGATGACCTCATAGTATGGAGGTTGCTCAACTTTCACGTCCTCGATCACTGAAATATTAAATATCTAAACTGAGCAAATCCTGGTTTTAAAGATCCGTGCTGCATATTATTTTTACTCTATTGCCTAACAGCTTAGTTATGCAGTCCTAACACGGCGTTGTTTTGTGTGAACCAGATATCTGATGGGGAAGGTTACCTTGAGAGGACATTTTTGAGTCCTGCCTCTATCAGAGCCTCTGCTGTCATTATCAGCTGGATGAAAGATGCCGGACTTACCACGTGGATTTTCTTCTCTTTGTTCATACTGCAGTCATTTTCTCAAACTTTGACCTTGGCTGACCAATTTCTGCATATGCATAGGTGGGTCGATCAAATGGGGAACATTCATGGTCGATTCGAACCGACCAACTCAACCAAGGATGCCTTGCTGATAGGATCTCACATGGTGAGAAATAATTATATTTTTTTTCATGCTGCCACAAATCTGATAGTTAAATAGAATCACTGGTGAAAATGAAATCTTTTTTTTTGAAAAAAACAGGACACTGTTATTGATGCTGGCATGTATGACGGAGCTTTGGGTATTATCTGTGCAATATCTGCTTTGAAGGTTTTGAAAGTTACTGGGAGACTTCAGAGACTTACTAAACCAGTAGAGGTTAGATAAAGCGTTTTCAGTGTGTTAGTGATGTTACTACTTTATCATCATAGTTTGTTTCTTTCATAAGAATTTATGTATTGGGTTACACTAGTCGCTATCCAACTCCTTACTAGTTGCATGATGAGTCACATGTGTCCTACAAATAAGACACATAACTTGTCCCTGTCTTGTGTATTTTACTAGTATCTAAGTATGTGTCGTCCCCGTCATCGATCTCTTGTCCTTTAAATTATCATAGTAGGTTTCAAAGAACGTGTATGGTCTGCTATCACAATAGATTATCAGAAAGACTACAGATATAGGCATATTTAATCCAGGATGAATCCATTATACAATGTCTCTTTACTCAGTTGGCTGTTTCCCCGCTTATTTGAGATGAACCCGTACCTGATTCTGATATTCATAATTCATAAAGCTGTTGAGTCTCACTGTAGCCTGGTAAACCTCAGGTTATTGCATTCAGCGATGAGGAGGGTGTTAGATTTCAAACAACTTTTCTGGGAAGCGCCGCTGTAGCTGGTACACTACCTGAATCAATTTTACAAGTATCTGACAAGAGGTTGTCTTTTTCTGCATAAACCAACCGAACTGTTTTTCGAAATTGTTTGCTGATTCAGTGTATATTTTGCATTGAACTTCTTCAGCGGCACAACAGTTCAAGATGTTCTAAAGCTGAATTCTCTTGAGGGCACTGCTAATGCTCTTGGTGAAGTAAGGTACAGCCCGGAGTCTGTTGGGAGTTATGTCGAGGTATACAAGACTATTATTTTAATCTAGGTGCATAACAGATATAAGAAATTTAGCATTTACCATTCTTTTTTATTATTATTTTGGTTAGGTTCACATGGAACAAGGGCCTGTCCTGGAAGCCCTTCATTATCCGCTTGGTGTTGTAAAAGGAATTGCAGGACAGACACGATTAAAGGTGCAATCACTTTCTAGTTTATACAATTTTTGTCAAAAGTAAGCAATGACACTTAAAAGAACTATGTCAGCCAAAATAAAAATATGACTCATTTCTGAAAAGAAAACTAAAACATGACCAGGTAGCATTGCGTAGTAAATTTAGACCAACTTTTCCAAACAATTGGCATGCTCTTTAAAATGACCAGGAGCAAGTAAACAATCAAGTAAGAAACTACATTGCTGGTCATTTTTTAGCAAAGAATGTCAGTGCTCAAAGTCAACACTAAGGTCAGGCACTAGTAATCAGTGGACAACTGAAGAACTTTATTAGTAGTTCATAAGAATCTTGTTTAACAAACTATTTTGAAAGACCGCAGCAGCATAGAGTTCGTAATTGCTAATCAAATAAAATGTTATACCATGAGCTTTCTTTAATAAAACAGTACTAATGACCAACTTAGCTGGCTTAGTTATTCAAGAGATAAGTTTGTGGCCATCACCAAAGTTGATGTTTGATATTGTTCTGAATTATCCAAATCCGATACTTTCAGTGTGATTTTAACATGACCAGTGCTTCCTTACCCTAACAAAACTAATTAGACTAGTTTTCAATCTTGATGCCCACAGTAACAAATTAGTAGCTGCTAGGCCAAATATAATCGCTCAACAAGCTGGCTTGCTTTCAATTGCCATTGCTTAGCAATTTTCTGGTTTCTTTAGGTAATTATAAATGGTTCACAAGGGCATGCTGGCACAGTTCCAATGAAATTGCGCCGTGATCCGATGGTTGCAGCTGCAGAGCTCGTCCTGACACTGGAGACACTCTGCAAAGAACCCAACAAGTTCCTCACCTACGACAAGGAATGCGGCTGCTTCAGGGAGGAATCCCTCGCCGGACTCGTCTGCACCGTCGGCGAGCTCTTGACATGGCCCAGTGCGAGCAACGTCATACCAGGCCAGGTAATATTATTCAGCTTGATCATTGCTGGTGATGATGCTTTCAGCTAGCTAGCTGCTGATTGCTGAAGCTTTTGGAGTTTGATGATCTTTGCAGGTGAACTTCACAGTGGACATACGCGCCATGGACGATAAGGTGAGGGAGACGATCGTCACGAGCTTCTCGAGGCTCGTTCTTCAGAGATGCGACGACAGATTGGTCGACTGCGCCGTCGAGCAAAAGGTGTCCGGAATCGAAGCATTTCGCTTGTTGATTTGCGATGTTTTTCTAGATAATAGAAGATTACATTTCCGGCCTCTGTCAGCAGACAATAGGACAAATCCCTAACTTCTTAAAAAATGGTACCTAAATTAAAAGTTAAGACAAATCATATAGATTCTAGCCAGTAATTTTGTAGATGCTACATCATTCAAAATTGAACAAAAGATTTTTGGGACAGCCAATGATTTGCGATGTTTTTGCATGTAATCTGTGTTAACCGTGGCTTTGGTTGGTGTTTGTTTGCAGCACGCGGCGGCGGCGACGCCGTGCGACGCGGAGCTGACGGCCCAGCTGGAGCGCGCGACGCGGTCGACGATGTCGTCGATGACGGCGGCGGCGGCGCTGCCGGGCGTGCACCGCGCCGGCGGCGAGACGCCGGTGCTGATGAGCGGCGCGGGGCACGACGCGATGGCGATGGCCAGGCTGACAAAGGTCGGGATGCTGTTCGTGCGGTGCCGCGGCGGCGTCAGCCACTCGCCGGAGGAGTCCGTGCTGGACGACGACGTCTGGGCCGCCGGCCTCGTGCTGGTCAACTTCATTGACCAGAACGCGGTGGATGCGGCGGCTGCGACGGCGGTGGAATCGTGACGACGATGATGACGATCCTTTTGGTAGGTGTGTGCCTAGCCTACAAATTGTAAATATGGATTGCTTGTTACATTTGTCAAGAAATAAAATTTAATTCTCTTCGTTGAGACGTTGAGGCGGCCTGCTTCTATTTATTTATTTTTTTATAATTTTCTCTACTTTTTAAATGTTTTTCTCCTCATTTTTGAGAAAATCTTGCTGCATCAAGCCATCAATAATGGTATGCTGTCACTGACAAATTGGCCCAACCAACATAGAACGCAAGTTTCCCTGCAATCCTGCTCCGGCCCAACCAACATCCCCACTAAGTTCAGAGTGCCGCTCCAGCCCAATATGTATGGGCCGCAAGTAGATTGTAGTCCCGTTTCGGGCCAACTAATATGGGCCGCACGTAGCCCGTATTTCGGGCCCATCGCAGTTGGCAGGTCGCAGCAACGGACGTGCGCTTTTACGGCCTTCAAGGCGTGAAGGAGCATTGGGCCGGGACAAAGGAGCGAACGGGCCTAGTATTGGACGGCACGTCGGCGCGGCATGCGGCCCAAGAGACAAACTGATGAAAGAAGTGTCATGGAGGTGGGTAATACGGAACAGTAGTAGTTCTAGTGGTAAATGACAGGAGTATTAGCATAGAAGTAGCACACATCGAGAGTATCAGTAATATGAAGCAACTGTTAAACTGTGTAGTAATTATACTTTCTCTGTTTCTCCTTTTTTAACAAATGACGTCATTAACTTTTGAACACATGTTTAACCATTTGTCTTATTATTCAAAGAATTTAGATTTACGTAATTATCTTTTTTTTTGTGAGTTGTACTTTTTATCACTAAAAGTACTTTAAACATAATTTATATCTTATGCATTTGCACAATAAGACGAATGGTCAAACACGTGTCTAAAAATCAACGATGTTATCTATTAAAAAACGAAGGGAGTATATACTCTAGCCGGTTAGTATACTACTCCCTTCGTTACACCAATTTTGGTTAATTTTGTCCCGAGTTAAAATTCTTTAATTAACTTAAGCCGAGTTAATAGAAAAATACACCAACATCTGCCACATATTAGTTTAATTAAATCCAACATAAAATATGTATTGGGAGTGCACTAATTTTGTAACTATAGATGATGCTGGTACATTTTTCTATAAATATGATCAAAGTTACAAATACTTGACTTTAGAGAAAACTAAAATGACTTATATCGAAGGGAGTAGATAGTTTTGCATTGTGCATGGTCTCAAGTTATTACTTCTATCAGGACATGAATAATGCAGGGATGTGGCGATTAGCCTCGCTAGGCCACATTGGAGCCATCCCGTTGGCTCAGGCACAACCGTGCCCCGTAGAGGGCACGGGGCCTCTGGCAAGGCTAAGGCCACTTGGTGTTCAGGGCACGACTCGCGAGTCATGTGTTGGGCGAGGCCATGCCCCCGCGACGCAGTCCTCCCAACCTTACTCCTTTCAAGAGGCAAAGGTTAGATTTGACAAAAAGCGGGGGCACGATGATGTGACAGGAGAAAGAGAACAAGCGTGACAGAGAGAGAAGAGGGTCCGACACCACTACTAACACCGCCGAGCTCATAGCCTAATCCGCACATGCCACCTCCTTGACTTTGAGTTGCGCACCTCGATTTGCCCGTCATCAGGTGGTGCCAGGCTATGCCGCTTCAGTCTACGCATCGAGGTTGTTGCTTGATCTGTGCTCACTGGCAAGAGGGAGGAGATTAGGGGGACGCCTCGATATGTCACTGATGTCGGAGCCCAATCTCTGCCAAGGTTGAGATTAACGCCACCGCCTAGCTTCTTCATCGTCCATGCGTGCCTCCACGCTGAGCTTCTCACCCCGTGCGGCAACAAGGAGAAGGAGATGTCCGCGAAGAGGGTGGCGGCGCGAAAAGGACAAGAGGGCAGCACCGGTGCATGTGAGGAGAGGGCCTTACTGGCTTTTCGAGGGCAGCCTATGGGGGAAGAATGAGCAATGGGGAGGGGAGAGGAGATGGAGGAGGATTTTATATTATTTTCTCAGTTTTAGGATTTGTTTAGTGTGAAATTTTATATTTTCACGTAAATTGTATAAAATATGATTGAAATAGAAAGCATTAGGGGCTAAAATAAAAAATTGAAAGTCACTTTGTATTATACGAAAACCAACTCGAATTTTTAGACCCGTGACATCAACCTACGTGGCACCGAGGTCTCTATTGTTCACGTCCTTATGGTTCCATGCATGCTAGGAGGAAGGCTCTGCATGCATCCCTAGAAGAGGCCACACAGTTGCTAGGACTGTAAGTGTGAAATCATTGTCATGATTAATATTTTGTGATGAATAATTGGCTTCGCAAATGATTTATTCGATAAATTGGTTTGAGAATATTTGTGGATGTTGGTGTGAGTGCGTGTGACTAATGTGAGTCAAGTTGTGATATCTGTGCCCAGAAACGGTTGTGTCTGATTGTGTGCAGGAGTCTTGGAGGTCAACTTCGGTCAACGGTGGGATTAGGACTAGACTCAGGGAGGAGTTGAGGTCCAGACGATCAAGAATACCGGGTGACAAAATTGAATACGAGATGGCACATGATAGATGTACACTGTGTGGAAGAGATCTTCGCAACGGGCTTCACGAGGTGTGCGTGTAAGCGTCGATGTTCGTGGAAGAGATTGACAGGAGACTTGTAATTTAATTTGGAAAGTGAGGGTTTGAGTCCTAGTGGAACTAAGAGTCCTAATCTTACTAGGAGTTCTACTCCTACTTTGAGTAGGAGATTTTTGGTATAAATAGATGAGGGGTTGAGGCTAGAGATACATCGACTTTTTGAGAGAGAAAAGTTAGGGTTTGCTTCTAGGCTTGAATCTAGTTTGAGAGTTGAGGGAGGAGTGTTTTAGATACACTTTGTAAACACATATTGATGCAATAAAATTGATCTATTTTAAAGAATTCATCGATACGTGTTTTCTCCAGTTCCCGATGGTCTGACCGGTGGCTCGAAGACGGTCTGACCGGCGGCAGTGCAGCGCTTTGACCGGCGGCGTCACGGCGATCTGATCGATGTGACTTCATCAGGTTAGAGGGTAACTTTTATTTCCACCAAAAGTTTTGGTTTTTGATTTTTGGTTTTTCCTACCATTCACCCCCCCTCTGGTAGGTTTGTTTGGTCTTGTTCGATCCTGCAAGTGGTATCAGAGCCACATTTTTCTATTTGCTCTTTACTGATCTTTAGATTTGTTGCCATGGCTGAAAAGTTTACAAACAAACCTCATGTCTTCGATGGAGTTGATTTTGATTTTTGGAAGAAAAAGATGGAATCTTATATTACATCTCAAAGTTATGATATTTGGTTAAAAATTGCTCAACCTTATGAGATTCCTGCTCGTATTGACACCCCCGCTCATAAACTGGATTTTGAAAATAATTGCAAAGCGCGTAATATTCTTCTCAATGGAATTTCCCGCTTCGATTTTGATCGTGTTTCGCATCTTGCTACTGCTAATGCAATTTGGAAAGCTTTAAATGATTTTCACACTGGCTCTTCCAATATTAAAGAATTACGAAAAGATGTTTTCAAAAAGGAGTATATTAGATTTGAGATGAATCTTGGTGAATCTTTGGATGACTATTTGGCGCATTTTAATAAAATTTTGAGTAATCTTAGATCTTTGATGC